>VBVR01000778.1:5388-41048 GCA_011638315.1 Tetramorium parvispinum | reverse complement strand
ATATTATATATCTATAAATTATAAAATTTAATACAATATTATCTTATATTTATTCATATTTAATGTTATTTATTTATTGCATTTCTTTAAACCTTAAATAAGACTATATATAAATAAACTTTTAATTTATTTAATATTATATATTTCTCTATTATATTATATATATCTTCCGATTCCTTTGAGTATTCAATACCTATATAAAACATTATTCATTTTAAACTGACGATCTATCGCTTATACTTAGGTTTCTTTTTCATTCTTGAAAGGATGACGAACGACCATAGCACGTGTTCGCTAGCGGCAGATGCAATTTCTCGCGTGTCACGATCCTCGCTGAGGAAAATGATCTCAAGGTACTCCGGAGTACCTTTCTCGATTCAGGGACAATGGGGATCGATGAAAACCGGTGTACATTCGAAACTAGACGGACCTCGACGATTTCCGTCATACGGAGATACAGATGCGCAGTATACGCGTGCCGATCACAATAGATCGATCATGATGGCCAAATCTCTGGATCAAACAATAGAACTTGGCTTGCGGGATGGAGGAAGACACAAATCAATAGAGAGGAAAGAGTGACTAATCCCCCATCAAATGAACCTTTTTCTTTCGATGATTGTGGAATGGATTTAGGAACGTAAGACATTCTCCATAAAATTGTCGCTGACAGTAGACATATAATAGATTAATAAAAGATAATAAACTTTTCTCGAACTTTAAGAAATTGAGTTAGAAACTTTCTAAATTAAATTAGACTTAGCTTTTTCTGCTTGACATTAATTTCAATTAAATTAATTTTAAACAAAGTAACTTATCATCATAAAAAAGAATATTTTTGTATGCGTCACAATCTTTCATTTTTCGATTCAAGATAGAAACTCGAGGATAAACTTATTAATAATCAGAGACATAAATTTTTTCTTAAAATTTCACGTGATACAGAACAACGAAAATCTTCAAATAACGGTAAACAGTGATTAAATATTACAATATAATTGTATCATTGTGCTTACAGACTTATTTGTCATTTTTTTCTATTTCTCATTAATCCTGCGTGACGCCTCATTCCCCGCGATCTTCGCGAAAACTCGAAAATCTTCAGCTGCCGGCTTCAGCTGCTCGGATCAACGTCGACGAAGAAGAAAGAGAAACCGGCGTGGCGTCGAATGAGGAGGGACGAGCGGATCGAACGAGGGGGCAGAGCGCGAAAACCGGCGCCCGTGGCACGGGGGTACGAATCTACGGCACGAGGGTACGCGGGACCCTGCACGCGTGTAGTAGGGTAGCTTCCCCCCCGAAACTACCACCGACCGCTTCCGGGCTGTTCGCTCGCTAGCTAGCTGGCTGACTGGTCGTGGTCGGTCGCTGCTGGCGCGGAATTCACGGCTTAGACTGTCTATCAATGCTCGCGGAGTAGCAGCAGGCATCATCAGGCGGGTCGGCACCACACTCCAACGAATCGTCGACGCGAGCGGGTGTTCGCCGCGATTTACAAACTCGGTGCCGGTGGATATTAAAGCGGGGACCAGCAAACGTGCCGTCCAGTGCAGCGTTGAAAGGAATACTTCTCTAGTTACGAAATCTAATATACCGAGCAGTGCCAGAATAAGCCAAGCTAACCAAACAAGTGTAATGGACAGTGTTAAAGATAGATTTTCGAGTCGTAATTATATTAATCAATATTAATATATTTTTTATTTATTAAATTAAATAATTGGAACGGAAACGATTGATGTTATTCAAGCAATATTAAACAATTTTATTTGTAAGTGGAAACATTATCATACATTTCGAAAAGTATTAGAAATGTGTTACGAGCTTCTTGTGTGCGCAAGGCTAAGTGTACTAACCAGTATTGTGTTAAAAAAATAATATTATTTTTTAACATTTAAAAATATAATTCTCGGAGAATCGATTTAAAGATCTTTTAAATATTTGAAACTTAATTAGGATACCATTTCGCGTCTCGAGCGGAGTAACCTTTCAAAACTGTGGTTACTTTTTATGCTGTTAAAATTAATTAAAATTTCTAAAAATCAGAGCAAATATTTTTTTAATTACTGCCATTAAAGAAAGAAAAAGATTCGTTGACATCATGTCACATATATTTTTTAAAACGCATTTCTTTCGTCGAGTTTTAAATGAAATAAAGAATCTTGAATTAATAAAAGCATAATTGTTATTAAAAAAGATACTAGAAGAACCGAAATTTCGACACTAACGGCGAATTATATTTGACTTTATATTTGACTTTTAATTTCCCAATCCAGTATATCCACCTACATCCAGAAATAAATAATCAATACCGATACACATTTAATTAATTAGAATGCAAATTCGAGTTGATTAACCAACACGTAATGTATTTAAGCACAGTTAATTAAATAACAAACTAACCCGATACCTATTGACCAGAATCAATCGAACATGGCTGTGCATATAATAAATGTTAATCAGAATTAATCGATCGACATACTGAACAAAATTAATTTATCAGCATTTAATGCTTACTCAGTGAATGCGTAAAAAATAATTGAGCATCCATTAATCAGTGACGAGTAGATCAGTGAGTGCAATTAATTATCAGTCATCCGACACGTTAGGCAATTCTTTCATAGCGAATTGAGAACGCGTTTCGTCATCCGCCAGTGCCTAAATACAAAATCGTTTATTCGTACTATTCTAATACTCGTCCTTGAGACGCCACGGGGAACGTGTTGCCTTCTGTTGTCTTCTTAGTGGCCGCGTCTGGACTTGGCAATGGTCGATTGATCACGACGGGGCCACTTACTTTTACAACAAACATGTAATTGTGGAGGAAGAGTTAAGAGTTTCCGGCGTCCAAAAATAAAGAGGAGAACGATCGAAAAATTCGTCAGATCGAAGAAGAATATTGTTTCGAGGGGGATTTCGAGACGTACAACAAACAGGACGCCGATTTCTGGCTACTCGCAAGAATCGAGAGTAAGTTTTGATTTGTATCAAGTGCAAAACTTCGAAATTAAATTTTAAAACCAGTATAAAATTATATCAATATTATAATAAAATTGATAAAGTAATTAAAAATTTAATTTGAAAAATGTCTTTATATTAATTTTTGTATTAAAGATCTAATTTGTGAAAAGTTTGCTATTAATATTGTCATACATTAGTAAAATATTAATTTACTTTTAATCATTAAGAGTTTAATATAATTCTACATATACGAATATTTTTTATTTATAATTGTGATATTTATAAAAATAGTTTATATTAAAAAGCTCACAAAAATAATATAACGTATAAGATAATACAACAGATAATATTGACTGGAACATGGCATAAGAATCGCGATATAATATTCAACATTTTCTTATATCTGAAACTGCCACCTTAGATAAATATAGCTTGCGTAATACAACAAGCTATTAAATTGAGAAAAGCATATCTAACTTTTTTTTTATACTTGTGGCACAGTTCCAGAAGTTCTCTTTTCTCTTTATACTTCTTACTATTATACTTTTTACTTTTTACTGTCGCAATTCTTCGTGCGATTCTTGGTTCATTTTCCCCCATTCCATCATCTATTCTCCAGTTCTTAACCTCGGTCTATCTCAAAAATTCAATGCATTCAAGGGAGAGACTCGCAAAGTAATCTAGCTCTAATAATGCCGATGAATAAATTTTCTCCCTTTTAGTACATATGTATGTCATCTTTCAGACAGTCAGACCTATTTTGCATTTAGATAAGCTGTCACATTCAGAGTATTCCAAGAATATAATCCTGACTAAATTTCGCTCTTTTCGCTCTTAATTAAACAAGTGAATTTCAATTATCTTGATAAAGCGCAATTATTTTTTATCTACAAAAATTTAATTTTAGAATAAAAATTATATAAAAAGTACTTTATGTATTTTCAGATATAAGTACTCAAAAATATTCGAAGCTACATGAAAAAGCATTTGCGTTTCTCTTTAAACTTTACTTGCGATTATTTTGGGGCCCGAGAGGCTCGGACCGAATTCTCGAAAGGGCAAGAGGTCGTCGACCTCCGGATGGCAGAACTGCGATTCGAGTGGCCGTGGGAGAACTTGAAGAGGCGAAAGTGCGCGTCTACCTTCTGAAGAGAGAGATTTCGCTTATCAGAACGCGGTGGCACTCGAGGGCTAATTTTAGGCCCTTTCGAAGACGAGGCTCACGAGGAGATTTTCAGGTCACTGTGATGATCAACCACCATGGCGTGGCCGGCAGCGACGACCCTGATGAGTCTCCTGATGTTGCTGCTTATGACGATCACGGCCAGTTTCTCGCCCAGGATCATCGCCACCACCCAAGCGCCTTTCGGCAGGATTCTGAAGGCTGTGAAATTGCATGGAGGGTACATGGAAGTGATCCAGGAACAGAGATGCTCCCATGGACTGCTCAGATTGACGTGCAGGTTTGTCAGCATTTTTATCACGCTCTTTGAGAAAATTTCAAAAAAAAGTACTCCGATTTCTAGCCTATTAAGAAAACTGTGTTATAAAGTAATTAAACACAAATTTGCATTTACACAAATCGCGTAAATCATGTATCATTTGTTCATGTACGAGAATTTATATTTGAAATTTTTGAAAAAAAATAGCGTTTCTATGCAAAATACTACATTAAATGATGAATAATATTATTAGTCTATTATTTAAAAATCGCAAGTTAAAAATTAATGCTTATCCAAAAGAAATGTAAGAGAAAAAATCAAATATATTTAGTTTCTGCTGTTATTATTAAACACAATTTGTAATATTAATGCACATCCAAATTCTCGAGACCAATAATTGAGAAATAAAAATTATAGTATTTAATTTCAACTTCTAATTTTCTTTTCACTTTAGTAACATTTAGTAACAGCTTATAAAATTTGCATTATTAGCCTGACCGCGAAAGCTTTGAGAAAGATAATCAAGAATTTAAACTTGATTACATTAATTCTTTATATGCGGAGTTACATTAATTTAACATCGTATGTGCAGATCGTTGAAAGCGTTCATCTTTATTCTGGAAGCGGAATATCACGCGAATCGTACGGAACTCTGTCAGAAAGAATCGAAAAGCTTGGAAGAGCTCAAAATGTGGAGGAACAAAGGTAGCATGCGACGATGGACGAACGTGAAAGAGCTTAAAGGGAATTACATTCTTGATGACGAAGACCAGACAGATATCGTCGATATCAGATCATCATTGAATAGAAGGTAGATTTACTTTGCTCATTCAAATAATAATATTAGATTGAAATATTTGATTATAACAGTGATCTAGAATTTTTTTAATTTTAGAAAAATAATCTTGAAAAAATTTAAAAATTCATCATATAAACTGATTTTATTTAATCCCATAATAAAATTATGTTTGGATTAATTTCTCTTCAAAAAGTTATTTATGTCAGCATTATATTAGATTCTTCAATGGCAGCCACGAATTTGACTGAAAATAATATTATTTACAATTCGTCGGGCAAATAGAATTTTCATGGCGCCGATGATATCGGACTTCTGTTCCTGACACAAGTATTCGATGACACAAGATAGTGTTCGGTTACAGTTGAAGTCTGAGGTAGACCGCAGTTCCAGAGAAACAACTCTTATTCCGAGCGTTTACTACCGACTACAAACATTGTAATAGACTCTTACCAAAGCTGTAACTATGATAGGAATCAGCAAAATAACACTAAACAAATTATTTTCCTACCTACTTTATTACTTAAGAGTTTCTTGGTAAAAATAATATTTTCTAATAAATAGAATATAACTATAAATATTTAATCGTAAACAATACAATTTTAATAAAATTGTAAAAGAATACATTTTGCTTAACACGTTATATCAAATGTTACTAAATTAAATATTTTTATAAACAAAATTGATCAAAATCGAAAAGTATACAAAATAATTTACAATGATAATTAAAACAGTTATTCGAACATAAAAGAGATATGAAAAACGGTGAAAAAATACCAAAACTGTAAAAATTCAAACATGTAATAATGTTTCAAAAATATGATTTCTGAAAAGTCATTGCGAGATGCAGTTAAGCCACTCGATTGCCACTCCCTTGCCCCCGATATACTCGCCGTTTTTATCCGATACCCGTCGAGGGTCGAGAATGAAATCTCGACGTTTGATGTGCAAGGGTAAAAGCATTCCTGAAGCAATAATTGCCCACCCTCTCTCTTTTTCCCTTAGAACGTGCGTCAAATGATCACCAAAGGAGAAACGATCTCCTCTAAATGGTTCCCCCTACGTTTACACAGCATCACGCTCCGGGAATTCCACAAATAGGGGATGGCAATGCGAGGGATGCAAATTTTGCATCGCTGAAATTGCACCGAACTCTTCGCGGAAAAATGGAACGTTTCATTTATATTAAAAAAACCCGATTTTACTTGTTCTTTCTCGCGCAAAAGAATAAAATACGTCAAGTTGTTTAAAATTAAAATTAAATTAAAAATCATATTTTTGAAACATTATTACATGTTTGAATTATTACTGAATTAAAAGCGAACAGATAACAAGTTATTTACTAATAACGCTGAAGGAAAAGTGCAATTACATTAATACGAAGAGTATGTCTCCGTCGTAATTAAAGTTATAATAATCTCATAAATACATATTCATTTCTTTTACAATTATTTTCAGAGCACAATTAAGATAATTATTTGTTCGTCTGCATTCTCTTAATTAAATTTTAGTTTAAAACGATATTTTTTTTCTCGGTGTAATTTTCCAAAGACCTGAATTTTACAATTTTATCGATTTTATCGTCAAATAGATGACTTATCGTTACCTAAAGGTACGACCGGGTACAGAACCACAAGTTCCAATTTGAGAATCCGCCGCGGCGAGTGTAAAAAATTCAAAGAGATTCCGCGCAAGGGCGAGCGTGGGTGAAATGTTATTTCCCTCTTATTTCCGCCCCGGGACCGATAAAATCGACGAGAAGAGGTTGACGTAGCGGGGTGAGGCAGCGAGGCCTCTTAAAAGGGTGAAAATCCACCCTCGTCCATTATTCACTCCTGCTTTCAAGCGCGAGCAACAAAGATCGCACAGCAACAATCCCGGCCCCTCCCGTAAATTCCATCCCCCCAGAAGAAGCCCGGGGGTTGCTTTTGTCAGCGCGTTCACAGCCCCTAATGACCGACGCCGCTTATTTAATTGGCGGCAGTCAGACAATCGATAGTATCCAAAAGCGAAACCTCGCGTAAACTGCAATTTATTCACGCGGGAATAAAGGGAATTTACGAGATACATTTTAAGCAATTTAGCATAAAAGAGAATAGATTACTGTAAAAAAATGAATATTCGTCTAATCATCTCATTAAAAACATTTAAAAAAATTAATTTACTCTATTATTTGTTTAATACGATTGTATACTTCAGATGCTCTGGTCAAAAACACTGTCGTTACAATGTGACTATCGATCATCCAGGAGCACATTCTTGGATTCCAGGTGGAATTCTATTAAAATACGCTTGCATACCAGGTGAGTTTATTCTCAAAAACTATGTCAAATATTTTATAAGATTTAAACGTGATTAATTATTTCTTCAAATTATTTCTTCTTTGCGAAACACTGGCAATTAGTATGGTATTGTACATTTATCAAGAAGTCTATTATCAAAAATACTTTACTACATACACAGAGTCTGAGTAAGTGAAATATTAACGAATACCCTACTATTATTTCTATCAGTATTCTCGGTATTTCCAATTTTTTTTAGTTTTCCTCTAAATCATTTCGTATTAAAAAAAAATTCTTCTCTAAATTATATTTCATCTTAATTATCGTTGACATCGACTCTCTCTTGATTTTCATATAACATCGAGGGACCGACAATATCTCCGATTCGCGCGATATAAGTTATTTACAGTATTACGAATCTAGCTTTATTTATCAGCGGAAAGCCCAGGTCTATTTTCCCGCGATCGATATTCGGGCGTGCGCAATCGATGATCGACGAGCTCGATAAAGCAAGCACCCCGGGCGCACAGGTCACGCGGAGGCGGAGAAATGCACGGTACGTCACGTGCCGCACGTCCGACGAAATCGGCCTCAGATTTCTATCTATCCGTCGGCCGATGTCCGACAGCTGTCGACGATGCAATGATCTTTATTGACCGTGGGATTGCCGGCATATGCGTTGAAATTCTATCGACAAGAAACAGTGTGTCCGATGGCGCACAATGCATCGCGCGCTCGGGTGCAACGGCGATGCCGTGGAAAGGGCGTATAATCCTGCCATTCTATGGAATCGCACGTACCACGGAAGGGAAGCGTGACATTTTTCGGGTTTAGTTGTTTGATATAATTCCATTTTTCGAAATAATCGAAAACTCATGCGTCACGAGAAAGAAGAAATTACGTTGGAATATATTACAAAATGACGCAAAGTTATAGCTTATTGCAGAACAGACGTAACATTATATCTATACGTTTAAATTGATCTTTTACTATACGTTTACATTGATAGATTTTATATCGTTGCATTTATAACGATTCTGTCGAGATAAATACAACAGTCTTTTAACACAGTATCTTTATGTATATTTTACTAGAATAAAACATATAATGAAATTATTATTTACTTGTATATGTATAAATAAAATATAATAATTTACTAAATTATTTAATAATTATATTAACATCATGTTTTCATAAACATGGTTTAAATTTTAAATGGCATTAATCATCAAATTATTCAAGAATTTCAAAAGATTTCATTTTAAGTAAGTTCTTTTCTAATTTATGCCGAGTAAATTTTCATGAATAAAGTTCTTCAAATCAAAGTGTACTTTAATGAAGCATCGGTATCAGAAATAATTCGAAACATTCGCTGTTTCGACAGAATGCGAAACGTTTCATTAGATAAGCGCTCGATCGAATCGATAGATCGAATGAAAACCGTTCGGTATTCAGGCGGACAAAACATTCCTTGCGAAGGCCGTCACACTTGGTGGAATATTGGAAATGGTGAGCATAGATGTTGCATACTGAGGTTACATACTGAGGTATGGTGGAGAGGAAAGAGGGAGGACGGAGGTCCAAATTTCCCCTCCGTCGCCCTTATTATCGTCACTGGCGCATCTAGTCCCCACCCAGAAATGGCACCCCTAGCTCCTCGAAACTGGGGCAAGGACACCCTCGCCTCCTGGCCGGCAACGCGCACTATAAAGGGATCCGTGCAATCGTATCGCGCGACAAATAGACCGCAACGGATGCAGATGTTAATAGTAGCCTTATGGCAACAGAAATCGCGGCCCAATCTTGCCATCCCCTCGAAAATAATTCTTTTCACAACGAATTGTGTCCCTTTTAGTAATGATTTGTTACTAAGAAAGATTTAATTAGAAAACGGACATCTGGAGAATAGCGTTCGAGGGGTGTTAGTACGATTTATTAAATGCACACAACACCGGAATTTAATCGAATAATTTATATGTACATTTAAAATTATAATTAAATTGTATTATTTAATTTAATAGTTTTAGATACCAAATACCAAATATAAAAATTATTTTATTTTTACGAGAGATACACAAACCTCTATTTTCTCTATAAATCTTTCTTTTCGCGAAACTGAATTTCGTGAAACAAAATTGAAACAAGCACTATATCGTATACGTAGACTGTTATATCGCTATACCGCGTCGAGAATTAATATTTTATTGCTTGCAGAAGCTGCGGTTAGGCGATACTGCAATCAGGAGGTGAAGGTAATCGGTGAAGAAGGTGGTTACATCAACACCCCGGGTTATCCGCTGTATTATCTCGGGGAAACATGTGGATGGACCTTCAGAACGTTTCCGGGTCAGAGAATAGTTCTGACCTTTCACGACTTGAATATCCGTGGTGAGTTCGCGTTTTAACCCCTCCATTCCGCAATCTCTTCGCTAGAGTGTTACGACAAGTTAAATTGATAAAAATTGAATTGCTCGTATTGAAACGAAAAGCGAATTCATCGTTTATCAAGTCTCTGGCGTATTTCGCCGCGTTGAAGATAACTTATGGCCTAAATAAAGAGAAGTTTTTCAAGAACTAAAATAAAATCTTAAAACAAAGCTATAGTCTGCAAAGATACGTTGCTTGGTAACATTAGAAACAACATTGTATGTTTCTTTCTCGAAATTTATGACATTTATTTAAACCGCTGATTTCAACGGTCCACTTTAACTCTTCCTACCAAGCTGCCGAATGAATAACGATTTGCCAACATAACTACAGTTTGCTACACAAACAGAGCATTCCCAAGCACACATGCGCTACATATGACACCGATCGGATTAAGGGACCGCGTCGATCGTCGAAAAAATAAACATCCCTGGCACGGTCTGATTTTACTCGCTTTCCACAAACTCTATGCGGACAAACCGCGAATAAATGCTTGCAGAGCCAAATGCGGATGGAAACTGCCTGGACATCGTGAGAGTACGGGAACGTGGCAGCACTCTCTTCGAGTTTTGCGGCACCGTCGCGGGTGTACGAGTTGTCTCCAACTCGAACATGCTGACCCTTGACTTCGTCGCTTCAAAGAGATTTTACAACGCTCGGGGCTTTTTATTGCAGTATCAAGGTAAAAAAAAAAAGAGATCTCGAGAATAGTGTCGCGAACACGCGCGTTGCTACGAATATGCAGTTTACTCAAACACAGTCTCAGCAAAGATACATGTATAATTTGTTAACCTACGCGAAATTAAGTCGACTATTCGAGTGAAATTAGCATTCTGATTAATTAATGGAGCTCCAACAATTATTCGATAAGTTCTGGGGTTTGAAATAAATTATATCCTTGTCAGTAATTTTCAGTCTTTTTTCTTAAAAATATATTGAATATTATTTTTCTAATAATGTCGTAATTAATCCATTAAGGCCCATGGCCAGCACAGCCGAGATAGAGACAAACTAACTTGAATTTATAGCATAAGGTAAGAATAAGGTTCATATGGTTTTTCTTTTGTTTGTTAATAAAAAATTGTTTAAACCTTAATATTAATATTTGACAATCCACAGCAATATGAAATTTATGTTTTAAGAAATTTTTTTATAACAAATTATTATAAAATGGTGCTCTTTTTAAAAAAAGTTCGGACGGCAAAATTTATATTCACACACTAACATTATTCCTGAGCATTAATAAGTCTCTGTTTTTCTTGTTCGAGTATGATATTTTGGAAAAGTAGAAATATTATCAAAGAAGTATAAAGTTTAATTTTAAACGCAGAATTTTCGCAATCGCTTTTTAAGTTTTCGCTATTTAAAAGTTTCTTCAAATGCCATTAGCTACTTCATTAACTATTTTAGTGATTAAAACTTTTAATAACTCGCTGGTGTTTGCCGTTCAGAAATTACATGGAGATCTCGAAAATAATGGAAATTTTAAAGGGCAAAGTGATATCGCCTTGTAACTTTAAACTGGAACAAGGTGTTAATTAGGAAAGCAAGATAGAAATGAATCGACGCGTGTTGCAGTGTTGGGTTGTCCGGAGGTCTCGGCGCCGAACGGAAGTTACGTGTCGAACGGTACATTGACTTCGCGGACATTCCTATGCAAGTCGGGCAGCGTGTTTCCCGACAGCAGGGAAAGAAAAAGGACACTCGAATGTAGAAATGGCAAATGGAACGAGACCGCTACCAAGTTACCCGATTGCGTAGGTAAGAGCTTGCCTGATAATTGTATTACACTATGTTTTGTTCCTCTATTTATTTCTTCACGTTATATTTCATACATTCTATTTTTCATTCCATTACATCCGCAAGCGCCAATTCATGTTTCATTCATTTATTTATTAGATAGATTATAGAGACTAGTTAGATTACAGAATTACATATCCATTATTATACGTTACGTGCGATGGATAAATTTTATTTTCTATCAAGGATTTCATTTAAACTTGTAAAAGCAGCATTTGCAATACGGAAATAATGCGCTTTATCACGTATAATGATAAGCACGATAAGTCTTTGTCGTCATATTTATATAAATTTATATTCTGTCTGTTTATTTCGCATGGAGAATTATTCATTATTCATTACGATTGATTCAAAAATACAAATCGTTGAATTTTATCATAGGAATTAAAACGTACTGTACCAGAAAATACAGGAAATGCTTTTAACATTATTGTAATTAATATAAATTGCTGTTCTGATAAATGCTACTAGTAATAGGAACATACATTATATTTATAACATTTAATAATCGTAATAATCTATCTTCATGTGACACTCGTTATCGCATTATCTAGCAAAGCTCTATCCGCAGATAATAATTTTACTAAATTTCAATACAATTGATAACGGAAGTCTGAAGTTCATGTAAGCTGAGCCTTGAAATGTTAATTGAAAATTTACAGTCCGTACTCCTCTCCTTCCTTGAATTTTATGAATGTTAATTTCTCTCTTCTGATATTATCTACTGATATACTCTACAACTGCCAGTTAAGAGGCAAAGTGCGTTCTTTCCTGTGATTAATTCAAAATTCATATGCGTGCGTTGGTTGCGCGCGTGGATTCACGCAATATTCAACGCTGGTTATAACACGAGGTGCGCGAGATAATCGATACGGCCCTTCCGTGCCGGAAACCCCCAATGGCTAGTGATGACATCGAAACCCTATAAAAATCCATATTATTCCAGTTTTTATCATTCGATCAGTTAGACTGCAATATCGCTTTCAATTTTTCACAAAATTTATTTTTTATTTAATAAAATGATTATGATAATAAAATGAGCGTAATATCTTCGCGAAAATTTTATGTTATTATTGAAAATCTAAAAATACAAGAAATTAAGAATACAAACATACAAATAATTTTTCTGATAAATTTAATTTTATCAATTATGTATGTGAAGAAAGAAAAATAAATACACAAGCAAATACGAAAAACAAAGCGTGGAAGAATAATATTATCTAATATATCTAATATTATCAATAGTTCTTTTCTACTTAAATCTATCAGTAAGAGTTACTTCACGTGCGCGTTTATTTCACGTCTTAAACAAGTGAAAAAGTAATTAGTAAAAATAGTTAGTACTACTAGTATCTAAATTACAAGTAAAAAAATAATGTAAAATAACGTGCGGAATGAATGAAGTCGGTTCAAATTGAAAGTTTGATTAATTTTAAGAAGTAAGAGATATATTTCGACTGTTGTTCGTCAGTATTGGAATAGGTTGAAGTGCCATCACTACCCATGGCTGCTCATCGAGGGGGCTTCATTCCCCCTTGAAGATTGGTGGGGGGACCCTTTCTCGGGGAAGGGAGGAAGCGAGAACCGCTCTCTCAGTAGGGGAAGGAAAGACAAGGATGAATCGAAAGAGAGTCTTAGGGCAGAGGGGGTCGCCAAAGGCAACTATACATCGTCGTCGTCTTCGTCGTCGTCGTTGCGCGAAGTCAGTCGTTCGGACGTCACGTGCCTCCTTAGACGCGTGAAAAAAGATACGTGGTATAAACTAATCTTGGAATTCGCGAAAGAAAGTATATCGTTTCATATTTCGGGAAAACACTACTTGAATTTCAGAACTTAAAGAACTTTGCAACAACATCTAACAGGTAATTGGTTATTATGTATAAATATTATGTATCGTTTATAACTTTGTAATTTTTGTTTATTGAAATTGTTTGTAATAGTGAAATAGATTAATTTATCGCTTTTTTAAAATTATTTCATTTTTATAAGATTCATAATAATATCGCGATTAATAAGATAGAACATTTCGTCGAATTAAGAAATGAAGGAATTAAGAATTTTATATATAGATACATATCCAAAAAGTTCGTTTATCGATCGTTTAATGATCGATATGAACTCAGAAGAAATCTTTTCAAAAAGGATTCCAGAAGAATTCCTTTTATATCCGAAAAAGCTCAGAATAAATTGGAGGTATAAAAGAATTTATTTTATAATTCGGGAATTGAAAAAGGATTCTTTTTAGATTTTCTGTGCTATCTAGATTCATGCGCACGCGGTTATGGATAGGCTTTTTTGTCAAATATAATATAAAATAGTTCATTTAGAGAAAATCGCATTCAAAAAAGATGCGTTGCATCGCAATTACAAATTTTTGTAAATTTGTAATGATTTAATAATTATTTTGAAAACGAGAAAATGAAAAATAATTGAAATTTAAAGACTGAATTGCCGTTATTTAATTAATAAGTTTAAATTGAATTTTCTCTTTATCTGTTAAGTATTAGCGAAATGTTTACTAAAAATTGATTTGGGGGCAAAAGTGTGCAGCGGTTCGGAATAAACTGTAATTTATACACAATGTACTTCTTCTAACCGGATTGAATCAGCCGATATCGAACACGGGGTCAACGTAATGATCTTCCTATTGGACCTTCGCACCCGCTCGCGATCTCTGAGCTAATTAATCTCGTGTTTCGTTGCTCTCTCTTTAACCAGTTCATATAAATCGTTCGGAATTGCCACAATGAGCATTAATTATTAACGAGTCATTAGTCATCAACGAGTATGGAAACGTGATTAAATTTTTAATACAGCCTAAACAACAAGCAGACACTTCACTCAACTCTTGAATCGAATATAATATTTCTGAGTGGTCTGTGTTACTTCATGTTCTCAAATAAAATTAACTTTAGCATTGCATTAGTAAAAATATAAAATATATATAATTATGTATGATACAAAACTACTACTGTTAATTCTACTGAAAAAAATAACTGCGTTTCTCTCAATAATTATTAAATTACCGTATATAATTACTGGAACAGTATGAAAACCGTAACTCAATTAACTTAACTGAACAATTTCAATTTAATTTAATTCAATTAGGTACCGTTTATTTGCCTCAGAAAATGTATTTTCTTCATTGAAGTTTGTGATAAAAATATTTTTTGTTTTTTATTTTTGCAAGAGACTCTCGGTGGAAACTTATTTCCTATTTTGTATACTAGAAGTTATTGTATATTTCCACATCTACAGGAGAATATTTGTTTTCGTTACTTCTTGTTTACGTTAGATTTGTTTACATCACCTATTCTCGCCGTGTCTATAGCCGCTGTTTCTAAATCCAACTATTCGCGCAAATTTCGGACACTCTATTACGCTTTCAAGCACACTGGAGCATCGGCAGTGGAAAGAGTATTGCTGGCAGCTGTGGCCCAAATTAAAGCTTGTAAAATATCATCTCGCGGCGCCTGAAACTGACGAACAAAGAAAGAGAACAGGAAAACCGAGAAAGAAAGAAAGAAAGAAAGAGAGAGAGAGAGAGAGAGAGAGAGAGAAACAAGTTGCTTTGTACAAGGCTATCTATTCTTTTTTTCCATTTTTCCGTTGGCGGATTGCCTCGTTTCCGAGAAACAATCATTCGGATACGATAGCTACAAATCCTCCGCGAAGAAGAAGATTAAGGAACGGACGCTTCTTCTTCGTGCCCTTTAAAGTGGCGTGGGGTTAAACTTCTCAAAGCTCCAATTAATCTTGTTATATAGAAGTAATATACATTTCCAATTTAATAAAAATCATTTTAGAAAAGTTCATATCACGTCTACTATTGAAATTTAATATAAATTAAATATTTTTTTGTTAAGAGAGAGAGCGAGAGAGAGAGCGAGAGAAACATAGTAATATAAATTAATAGGTTCGCTAAAAATATAATACTTTCAACAAATTGATAAGATAATATATCCACATCCGTTAAAATAATGACTCAAAGTTTGCTAAAACATATATATTAAATTATTTCATAATAGTGATAGGATATCCGGAATACATTCCTATTAATCGTAATTTTAAGTTTCATTTTCTAATGATAAAAGTATTTGCGATCAGTTATAAATATTTTTGTCAAATATGAACGATGGTAATTCGTAAGTGGTACTCGATGGTAAATTGTAAGTAGCTAATAAGTTAAAGTTTCTTTCTTTATACGTTACAATACATGCGTTTCATTTCTTGCTACGCGATGCTATTTGTATTTTTTTTTCTTTTTATAACATCAAACTAAATGGGATAAAAAAGTATAGTTACACTCTCGATAACGAAAAAAATAAAACGGAATAATCTTCAATACAGTGAGCTTTTCCATTTCAATCGTTCTCGAAACAAAACCAATTTTGCACGCTCCGAGGAAATCCATTTCGATGCGAAATGGCGGACGGCCCCCAATTTCCGGATAAATAAAATCGGATTTTCCATTCATCATTCCGAGAAAGGAGCGTTCGGTCTCGCGCGATGCATCCGCGTGTGCAGTCAGGGCAGATGCATACATAATTCGGAAGTCGCGCAGCTGCAACATCGCCGTCACTGTGCTGTGTATCGTTAAGGAGCGCGAGCGAGCAGGAAAGAGATGGAAAAGAGACGAACGGATTTGGTCCTGAGGGGAGTAAAAGGCGACAGGGATGGTGGGGGATATTTCCGTCCCCTCTTCTAAGTTATCCTGTCTCTCTTTTTCTCTCCCTCCCACCCTCTTTCTCTCTTTCTCTCTCTTTAGCCTCTCTTCTTGGTGATAAATTTAGAGTTAGTAGAATAAAACAACAGATCGCAGCTGCACTGCTCGAGCTGACTCCGTGAAAGTGTAGCCTCGATCTGTTGCTGAAAACGAGAACTTAGTTTAAATGTTCTAGCAAAGTTAGCCGAAGTTAATCGAGCTTGTTGGGGATTACTTGCAATTATTTGTTGAAAATGTTTTAATTTTTTTCAATAAATATTGAAGTCTTTATATACATAATATGAAATATTAGAAAAATTTATTGTTAAAGTTTTAATGAAATAAAAAATTATAAGCAAGCTATTTAAATTTTTGACGTATAAACGTGCAATTTTTAATAATGGAGAGCAAGATATACAAGATTTTATAATTAGTTCAATATTAGTTTCCAATATATTGTAAATTGTTAAAATTATTATGTGACTTAAAATTGAAAGATAAAATAAATTTGTCTTTAGTTTAAGAGTAAGAAAGAGTACAAGTATAGAGAATAAGGAAATTTATTCTTGTAGGTTATTACGTTTTATTAAATTTCGATAATTATGTATTTTTTGTCAGAAAATTTATGGCAAGTAAATTTATTATTAATTTTTAACGAGGAATTACGTATACATATAATCTATTACAAAGTCTTGTTGCAGTCATTAAATTTTAGCGCAGAATTATAAAATTTTATTGCTCCCTGTACTGTAAGAAATTCTGATAACGTGCAGGGATCATTATTAATTCCTGACGTTGGAAACTTGTTATGTTTCAACACTGGAATTTTACAAAATGCTCTGTTATGCAGAATTAACGAAGCCCCGTGCACCGCACAGCTGTACGCGGCCGTTCAGCTGTTTGCCCGCCACCGAAATCGATTCTAGTCCCTACGTTCTCCGTGAAACCAACACGTTCGCGTCTAGTTCGACCTATCGTGCGCCAAGAGAGCGGCCAACTTGTTTTCGACGAGCGCATCGACGTGGCGAGAGAGCGGGGATGGATCACCTACGGTAGGGGAGGGATACAACGCGTTGGCCCTGTTTACTCCCTCCCGCTCGGCATACGTTTTCCCTCCCTTCTCGCACTCGTCGTTACCCTCACCACCGCGGCAACTGAGGTCTCCCTCACCGGTGGAGGAACAACGTGAACTGCCGATGCCAGCGGGAACCTCCTCCAGTCGCCATCGGCGTTCCTGATATATACTGAGTGGTTCCATCGCGTCTTCCTCATCACCGACCGACCTTTGTTTATCAATGGAGAGCTCGTGTTCACGTTTACGCACGCACGCTTACCCGCGATCACGCATCACCGCCACGCACGCGCGGGGGTATCGCGAGCCTGAGACACGCGACTACGGAGAGAAGCCCTGCCCGCCGCACCTCAGGTCGCCCCGAGAACGTATCGTCAAGGTCATCGTGGCACCGAGCCGAAAGATCGCCACCGAGTAGATTCCCGGGGAAAGTCGATCCACTTTGTGGAGGAAGAATCGTCGCTCCGCACCGAGAGACGCCGAAGGATCGACAGGTCTCTCGGTAAAATAGAGCTCTCGAGGAAAGAGACCGTTCTGAAGAGCATGTTATGTTACTTCGAGGAGAACGCTCTAAGAGTTTGATCCTACAAGAAGCTACTCCTGAGAGAATCTTTTAACCAAGAGAGGAATTCTTGGTCGAAATAAGGGGAGATACGTTGAAAAGGTAGAGAATTGATACATGTCAAAGAACCCAAGATTTTCTTCTAAATTTCGTTTCTTGAAAAGAATCCTTTTTCTCTATAGATAATTCTTTCAAGAAAGATAACACTCAAAAAGTCTAGCGTGTCTGATAAGAGAGTTCGGTCTTGAACAAAGAGATCTGCACACAAGATTTTTATTTTCGTATTCTAAAAGATTTATTCTGAAAACTGATCTGAGAAATCAATCTTTCGAAAGGAAATTCTTTTAAAAAGACATTTTAAAATGTATTAATTGTTTACTAGAGAACTGACGGTTTCTATTTTCACAATTTAGACAGAATTCTAAACAAAAAATTAGACTTTCTAAAGAGAATTTAATTTTAAATTTCTGAGAATTTAATTTTAAAGTGATTCTCTGGAAAGATATTTTTAAAAGATATTAAAAAAAAAGAATTTCCCAAATAGAAAGTGCAATATTGGAGCTCGACAATTCCTAAAAAAAAAAACGGTAATTTAGCGAAAAAATTGTAAAGATCTTGAATTTGAGATTAGAACTCGACTGGATAGAATCAGAAAAGAAAATTGCACCAGTTCCAGGAAAATATCTAAAAGGAACAAGCGGCCTCTATCAAGGTCGGTGTCGAAATCGCGATTCCTGGTGAACACGCGCGTGTTGCGTGGCGGGCAAAGTTCAGCCAACCCAGAGAGAGGCAATTGAGCCGTTAATTATGCCTTAACGAGCTGTAACTCTACGGTACAAAGTCGCATGAAATTACGAGGAAGGGAGGGGGCAGATACCAATAAGTACATGGTCGAGATAAAGGGAAATGCAGCGGGATCGCAAAGGCGATTATAATTTGTGAAAAGGAATCTCTTAGGTAACCCCGAATTGGCGAGTCTCGCGAGCACAGCGAGAAGAATAGCTCGAGGAGAGAAAGAGAGAGAGAGAGAGAGAGGGACGGAAAGCTGACCGTCGACGGACTTTGTACCCAACTGTAATGACTCATCGGTGTGGTTGAGGAAGGAGGAACGTGCATCGAGAGAGAGGAGGGTATGTGTGACGAAGACGAAGCGCGAGAGAATGCGTTCGCGGAGACGCAGGCGGCGACCAGGTATCTCCATCTAAGCGATTTTGCAGCGAATGTTACGGGGATCTTATTGTTATACGGAAAAATGAAAAATGTGCAATTGCGTAACATTAAAATTTATACCATGCACCCGTCAGCTCGAGACATATTGTTTCAAATATCGGTTAATATAAACGTTAATATGAACACAGTATATATTTTTCAAGGTTTTAATCAACTATGAATCAAATATCAATTCATATGATGTATATGGATTTTATTAAATTTTCATTGATATTTGAATTACAATTGTAATCCAAGCGAATTTAAAAAAGATCACACAATATACGATGTATACATTTAAAATTATAAACATAATTATTTTTAATTATAAATTGTAGTATTTTTTATAAGTTTATGATAAATTTTAAAATTGTATAAAATTATACAACGAAATTATAATTATTCCACAAAATATCTCTTGATCTTGCTTTAATTATAAAAACGAAATTTGAAATTGAGTCTGGCCTGAGAAAAATTGTCAGCGAGATTTCTTTGATAAAAGCGCTTTGTATATGATATTTAGTAAGAAAGTTAAATATTTTTAACTTGTCTTTAGCTTTATATCATTAATATGGAATTGAGCTGACGGAAAACTTTTATAAAGCTCTTTTCAGCTTACGCACTTCACGGGAAGCCACAATTAAGCAAAAAATGGAGTTACACTAGGTCCCGCTCTGTTCTTCGCTTCTGCGAAATGGAACAAACTTTGTTTGTGTGATTTCTCTCTCTCTCTCTCTCTCTCTCTCTCTCTCTCTCTTCTTCTACTCTAATTTTCTCATTTTTAGGAAGATAATTTTTCTCTCTCTTTCTCTTTTTGCTTAATTTTTTTACTATGTCTTTTGTAAAAATTGCTGCTGGTAAACCCCGAAGGGTAACATGTTTGTCGCACAAGGCCACCATGACAAATCATCACTCCGCCAAGCTTCATTATGACGAACTTTGAATAGAGTTAAGCGAGATGTGTTTTGGTCCAGTGAACATAAACTCTGAAGGCACAAATATATTTCCGGATACATCATACTCGACAAGAGGATAAATTTTATTGAATAATTAAGTATTAAAATATAAAATAGCACAATTCGGAATTAATAACGAATAAATATATTTGCCATTTTTCGAAATTTACTTTTGGATCTCTTATACACGGATTAATGAATAAAGATTAAGGTAAATTATTCATATAGATTTATCGCATTTGATTGAAAAAAATAATTAAAAATCCGACTAAGGACTGACCAGGCAGCAAGCTGACGTCATTTATTGTTATTTTAATATCAAATCTACGTCAGCTTGCCCCACTTGGGTCGTATTTTAGTTTAGCTTTTTTTGGATTAGGAATATCTAAAAGTGAGGTAAATTGTTCGATTTTATTAAATTTTTCAAAATTATCTTTCCACGCTTGAAAAAATTCATTGATAAACAAAGTTACATAATTCTATTGCGTGCATTATGCCATATCGCAGTGATTACACGTATATATTTCAGATAAAAATCTCTCTGAAATATCGATTTGATCCAAGGCAAATGTGTCCCAGAGTCAATTAGCCAGCTTCCTATCGATAAATCTCGTTAACGTAATATAAATCCCCGTGCTAATTATAAGCAAGAAAGCTCATTGGTCTCTATCGCAGGGGTAAGGTGGCGATAAAAATGTCTTGATAATGATGGAGGGGAGAAGCGATGCATCTGAGAAAGCCGATAAAAGATAACGCGGCTCCGTCCGTTTCGCCCCCTCTTCACGGGGTCAAAGAGCGCGCGAGTGGCGAAGGCGTCGTCGCCGTTTCGTTACGCGCTGCCGGCGGACAATAAAACCGACGAAATAGCGCCGGATTCGCTCAGTCGATGCCGCAACGACGTCGCGACGTCGGTGTCAAAGTACAGTTCGGTCGAAGCGAGGGAGGTGGAGGAAGCGAGTTGCGCGACGGCGATGACGATGACGCGAGCCGCAGAGTGTTCCTGGCGGTGACGGTGTGCGCACGTGTTTCCCTCGCGACGTGATCCAATTCCACGATCGGAAATCGGGATCGTAAAGAACCGAAGGGACATCCCCGCACGGTCTGTGGTCGCATACAAGCAAGAGTGCCGATTTTCCTTGAAAGCGAGGAGCGTGGAACTTGAGACTTTTTTGTCGAGAAGGACGAGAGAAGAAAAAAGAAACTTTTGTTACATCGTGGCTATATACGAGAAGAAATCTCAGACTTCTCCTTGACTTCGAGGACTACTTCAAAGTGGCAGTTTCCCATATTGAGGAAAACGCGAAGAAAATTGCGGAATTCCTTTTAGACAAAGCGAAAAATATTTGACTTATTCTGCGTAAGGAAGCTTCACATGACAAGAAAGTTATTCTTGAAATTGAGAATTCAATTTTCTTTTTTCCATTTTGATGAAGAACTTTGGAATTCAATTGCGATATCGTTTCTTATGAAAGGGACATTCCAGATCTCATTGTATTCAACGCGAGTAGCATTTGAAGACTGAAACATTGAAGACACGGGAGAGAAATCTTGAACCCCCAATTTCCGGCTACATCAAGAAGATTACACATTTCAGATATTAGATTGTCGGCGACGTATAACTTTGAATTTCATCATCCTGATTGCGGGAGGAGAGGACAAAACCCCTAGACAATCCTCGGTCAGCAAATCACGAATTGCAAATTACCTGTGGCGTCAGTTGCATTTTTCATCTCGTTGCGATTTTTCCAGCGAGTTTCTCAGACGATCTGCTTGCGTACTTTTTTTCTCGCGAGAAGAATCTCGATCATTTCTCCTTTTTTCTTTTGTGAATGGACCACGCGGCAGCTTCGTACGGATAAAAAGAGAGAGAGTGAGAGAGAGAGAGAGAGGGGGGAGGGAGGGAATAGTAGAGAGGAGAGGGAGAAAGTGGGAGAGTTCTCAAGAGATTTAACGCGAATCCCTCGGACCTTTGGTAGGATCTAGTGGAAGCAGCACAAGTGCGAGAGAATCGTACTATTGCAACGTGCGGCAGAGATCGTGTGATGGTGGTGGTGTGCGGCAGCAGCTGACAGACGGCCGGGACACGAGATAATAGATATTTAGTCGGATCTCGAAGTAGACAGACTCTTCACGATGATTCGAATATTCACCGATACCTTCAGGAACCTGATCAGTGAGTGTCACACGCTTTTTACGCGTTTATTTCGTTAACGACTCTGAAATATTATTTACGTTATAAATCGAATGGTCGGAAAGAGAAACAACGCAGGCATGAAACATGCCTCGTATCAATACCTAAACATAGAAATTGTTTTCTTCTACACGTAAAAATATTTACGTTCTATTGAGGAGTTTGTACCGACTCGAGTCTCGAAAGTCTGCTATTCCAAACGAAGTTAGAGCCTCTTCAATCTTGGAATTGTAACTTTCTAATTTAAATGTACATCGCGATCTGTCCAACTTCTCTGATTAATATTTGATCGATAATTGCATTAATTATTTTTGCAAATCAGTGAAAAATAATTATAGTTGAATTGCTATTGCTATGTTCGAATTGTAACAAAAGTGCTCAGCAATAATTTATTTCCAAATAATAAAAATTCTTAGATAATTAATGGACATTGATTTTCAATAAGAAGAGTGGATTGAAATATTAATGGTGCTAAATGAAAATTGATATTCGTATTTTAAAATATAAGTTATTCGTTTTTCATATAAATTATTCCATATAAAATTTTATTCAATTATTACTGTATTCTTAATGCGATATTTTATTTTATAATATTTGAAATTTTATTATTGTGATATTTTGAACTTTCTTTATCCTTCTTATATTTATTTATTGTTTTTCATATATATTCAACCTAAGGCTTTGACGTCAAAGGGTAATAATGATCATTCCCGATATCAAATTGTTCGTTCCGATAGTAAATCGAGCCCGCAAAATCTCGTTGATTGGGATAAAATCGATTAGAGCACCGTCTCCTACTCGGAAAAAGTTGCACAAAGGAAATTAGTTCGTTTGCGCGACAGTAGCGGAATTAAATTTCGCCAAGAAGACGATGACGGTTTGTTCGTTTGTTTGCGCGACTGACATTAAATTATATGTTGATTCAGCGAGAGGTACCGCAGAGCATCCAACCGCGCGTCACGAAGAACGGCTTTCCGTAAAAAAAAGTCCAAAACTTAAGATTATATTTCCAAGATTAGAACTGATTTTAGTTACTTTAAATCAACTTTAATATATCTAATAAATTGCATTTAAGCAGTTTCATCTAGAAATTCTCGCTTCCAAGATGAATAAGGAGGAAAACCCAATATAGCAAGTTTAATAGATTAAGTTTATACAGAAATATTGAAGTCTCGTTCTTTTTCGTCAAAGAATAATTAAATTTCATGTAACGTAAGAATTTTATCTATGACTTTAATATAATTGCTCTAGTTTTAAAAAACGTTGGTGTTTAAGACTATTACGTTTTAAATCGTCAGAAATATTGCATAGTACAATTTTCTGATAACCTCGCCACGTATTTCGACCTTGTTCCAAGTCGTTTCACTCTTTCTACACGTGGTATACGTGACTGACGTAACGTTCGAAACGGCTACATCTCGTACGCTGCGGATTCCTCCCTTCCTTTTTATTAGACCGACACTCTCATGTAATCCAATAACGCAAACATGTTATGACTAAACTATAATTTTGTCACACTATACAATTACAGTGAAACTACAAATTGTCCTCTCGCATCTAATTTGTCATTTATTCTAAATTGCTATTTTTCTATAAGGAAAAATATACCCGTTGCTGGTATACGATAATTATCTTATAAAATTATTTATTCTGTTTTTTGTTTCAACGTCAACAAATGATAAGTAAGGATTTATTATTTCCATACTTAAGAAACTTTTTGTTGACTGAAAAAGTTTTAATTTAACAATATACGATAAACGCATTTTGCTTATAGTTTTATATCTTATTGCATATCTTATTGCGCTTGATATACTCTTTTAAATATGCTATTCGAAGAAATCTATTGTAATTCTATCCATATGAGCGGAACAGGCTTATATTTTTTTTTTTATATGTTCACCGCACCCGCGCTAAAGTTAATTCTTTCCGCGAAAAGATGACGTAATTCTGAACAGTTCTCGTATTGAAATTACTTAGCTTATCCAACTAAAGCACTTGGACTTTGGACCGTTACGAAATTATTGCAACAAACACGAGTACAATAACCCACGAATTTGTGCTGAAAAACACAAATGACAAATATTTTTATTAAACGTTTCAAATTCATGTTTTTGCATATTTAGCATAGAAGAACTAAATGATCTCAAAAATTGTCCTCTCGCATCTAATTTGTCATTTATTCTAAATTGCTATTTTTCTATAAGGAAAAATATACCCGTTGCTGGTATACGATAATTATCTTATAAAATTATTTATTCTGTTTTTTGTATAAATTTTGTATAAATTAACCTTTTCATATCTTAGTTTGAAATTTCTCTGTCCTTTTTTTCTGATTAAAATTTTACGTACTTTAAATAAATAGATAAATTGTGTGTTGAATACATTGTATATCTTTTAAATTTACTGATAATTTTAAAATAAATTTTTATATATACAAATTGTATCAACATTTAAAAATACAAGTTCCAAAGTTTCTTCTATATTTTGTTACATAATATTTATAATATTTTTTCTCTAATCTTTGCAATCCGTCGTCTTTTTATCTCCAGATAAAATAATTTATATATAATTAATAATATCTGATATATTTATATTAGTTAATAAATGTTATTTATAGGTAGACGTCAAATACATTTATTAAATGTCTATGTTATAAATGAACGAAATATATTCGAGGATTACTGTACCCGCGAGACGTATATTGTTATACGATGGAGTTTAAATCAGCATAGTAAACTTGTACCGAAAATTTCAGACGCACAGATTCTCTGTAATCATTGCACGAAACAACTCTGAATTGCATTGAAGGCAAGGCTAACTGCTCCCCCATTCAGCTATTCGGGGATTAACTATCATGGGGCCGACAATTGATAGTTATTAGACGATAGGCAGGCATAGCCTTGCAACATCAGATTATGTTTCGGAAAATATTTCAGTGCGTTTCTGTTGAAATGTGATACGCTATCTTTTTTGTGATATTCTATCTTTTTCATGTTTGAGAAGACAGTGATGCTTTTGATAATGAAAACGAAATTATTTTAAAATTTATCCTTTTTTGCTTGGCTTGTTGAAAAATAGACTAATATCTTTATATCTCTATTTTTAAATTCGCAAAATTTGGGAAACCAAAATTCATTTTAAAGACTATAAATATGGAAATATGATACATTTGTAATGTATATATATGTGTATGAAACAGAATTTATTCAAAATACGAAGGTCATAAAATATTATGCTGTACGTTTACATCTTTAGTGAAAGAATTTATAAAATTTGAATGCTACGTATATTACAGTTTATTTCAGAAGAGAACATTTTTCGTTGTTACGCATCCATTTAATTTGAAGAATACACAGCATCCATATGCGTCAGTAATCATCTTAATTTACCGCAATTTATTAATTCTTATTCAGAATCCGGAAGTATTACTCATCCGAGCAAACTCGTGAAAGATACGTCCCCGAAACATAATCCGTTTTGGTCATTATTGTAATGCACTACACTGTATTTGCTTTAATCTATTTAATGATTCGGCAGGATAAGCTCTTATCATCCACGTGCTATCGAACGATCTGCTCTCTCTTAAGAAATCACTTGTATTAACATCGTGATTGATGCGTGCTCTATATATGAAATAGGGGAGAGGGGAAAAAAATAACAAAATGCACTGAGTATCACGGAGTCGCCGATACCCGATGACCTATGGCAAATCAGTGAGTTCCATCGAAATCTTCCTACATTGAGTCGCGATAACACATCGTATGACGGCTCCCTCCCTCGCGAACTTTCGCTGAGCGAGCGCCTCTCGGTTATTATTGACATACATGGCCCCTTTAATCTTTCTTCTCTTTTTTCTCCCGCGCGATCATACGACGGAAATTACTCGTGAAGATCATACGACTGTCGCGTGCGCGCTTGCATCACGTGCTAAGATGAATGAAAGAATAAACATTCGAGAGGAAGCTGCCATTGATTACATTAATTACTCTGAAAATAATCCACTTGACCTAAGCAACTTTCATCTGAAAAATGAAGTGGAAAAGTATAAAGAAAACGTGAGATTTATCGCGATTTATTTCATTACATTCATATGTTATAAATGAACATTTTTGAATATGTAATCGAATATGTATTAAAATATATATTTAAATACGTGCTGCGTATATATTACAGACACTTCTAATTTTATTTAAAATATGTTTAAAATAAAAGTTTATGTCAGGTACATTTTTCCCAAATCATGACATTCGTTTTGAGTACAATGCGAATTTTTAAATAATCGCGTAAATTTTAGATGCATTAAAAATGAAGGACTTTCAAAATTGTTAAACTTTTAATGGAAAAATTTGTTATTAATTTAACCTTTATTGCGCAAGATAATCGATAAATAATAATTAAATAATTCAGTTTCATTAAAAGTCTAACTCTCCGACCTTTTGTTCTGTCACATTGGACGAATTTAGAATTGCTACAAATTAATTAAATCACAGTTACGAAGGCGATGAAGTCGTTCTGCAAATTGAATTTAAATAGTTGATTATGAAGGAATTTATTAACTTTAAGATTTATATTAAAAATTGAAACAAGATAATTTAAATATCTTTAAATTTATCCAATTAATAATCCAATTTAGCAATTTGAAAATGTGTCTTTTTTGGAATCTTAGACTTACATGATTTTACTTGCAACGGATTTCATGCCAAGTTTTAATAATGTAAAAAGCAATTAATTTTTTCTATGAATAACTGAATATATTCGATTATTATTTATTATCAAGAAAATACAAATAACATTCGCTAATTAGATAAGAATCACGAACATTTATGTAATTCTCTAAAATTTTGGAGGATTTTTGCAAATTTTATATGAATAATTATACTTTTTGACTTGATTGTAATTATCTTAGCGAATAAAGTAGGTCATAAGATTTTGATATGAGTCATTATCGAATGTCATTTATATGAATATTTATAATATTTATTTACAATTCTCTAACTAAGAAATAATTATATAATAATAAAAATAAAAAATAAGTTATTTAAGATGTAGAAATTTAAAAGTAGACACTATTTAGAGTGATATTTTAGATTTCTAGATTCAGCATTTTATAAAAAAATATGTGTAGAAATGCGATGAAATATTTGCAATGGTAATATTAACTTTTACGAATGTTTTGTATTTCCTCAAAAATTATCTTCTCTTATCGAGGCGCACCGGTTGCGTTATAATTACTTCGTAATTCAACGTTCGTTTGCGCTTCGATAAACACACGCCATGTAAATGTATAGGGTGTCTTCAAAATTTATTGTAGCTTTTTCATTTTGTAAACTGTTTGAGTGAATTGTAAAAATATTTCGAGACAAACTAATTTTCCTGTAATTAAGATTGAAAATAGGTTTATTGCACAAAGCTTGATAGACCCTGAATAACGAAATTTTTTAATTAATGTGAAATAGAGAGAGATTTTATTTAATAGAGAATCGCAGTTCGAAATTTAATTATAACAGTATTTGAAATATGGAAAATGCGATAAATAATGGATGTCACGACATGCTCGTTACTGAAAAATTATCTTTGAATTAATCACAATATTTATTCTTATCCAGCAATTCTGGCACACTCTATGTAAATGGCAGTATTTATAGTTATCACGGTGCGTTTGCTCGCGAGTAGCGCGGCAGCCGAAGAAAGCGTCGTTTCTTCGTCGAGTGAAAATTAGTTTCAAGGGAGAAGTAAGAGCAAGGTTTTCCTGAGACCGTCTTCTAGTGAACGCAATCGCGCCTTGGTAAATATTAGCACGATTCGGTGGAATCGTCAGTTCTACATTAGCAGCTTGGACCAATTGCGTCGGAAAAGTTGAGAGTTGAAGTTTTGGATGAGAGGAAGAATAATATGCTTCATAAATTTTGCACGGGGAAAGTAAAATAAAATCGCTAACTACATTTTTTATGCGAATTCGTGAAATATACGAAAAAGAAAAAGAAAACGAACACATCACGTCATCAAAGCAGACAAAAAAGTAAATATTCGATTCTAACAAATGAAATTAAATATTCTTTTGTTCTAATTTTTTCCTATACAAGCTGTTTAGTCCTATACAAGCTCAGTTCAAAGTCATGCTACATCCATTAATTCAGAATTCAATTATCAGACATTAAGAATCGTAAAATTCGTAATTCTTAATCCTTATATAAAATATCCTTGATAAAAATAAGTTGTTTTTCTGAAATTATATCTGACGAAATTGTTGCTGTCATTGTTGTTGGTGTCAAAAATTGATATTAGGCACAACAAGCCATGCAACAAAAGATAAAACTTTTTACAGCTTTTTATAGCTTCGTTGCCTTATCACACATATGTGCGTAGCACATTTAAGATTACCCTTATCGGAGTGCGGTTTGTGCGAGCGCTTTGTTCGCGATTCCGCTATTTGCCAAAGGAACGCATGCGTTTTCCCGGCGTCTTTTTCTTCGCGCTCAGCACAGGCAGCGGCGCGGCGAGGAGGCTGAAATTTCGCGCGCAATTTCGCAATTTGCCGGGGGAACGAGGGAAGAAGATAATTCACGGAGTATATTTCGCAGTAACGGTAACATGACGTGTTAACGTTAGGAAAAAAGCGTTCTGCCCGGGGATGGTTTTTTTGCAGCTCCCTAGAATAACGTTGGACGCGTGTTGTCGTAAACGTGTTTTATGGGCGGTTACTCCGGATGTGGGTCGGCTTCTCTCGCGAGAGCGCGTCCCTCGAGAGATCGGCGGAAAAACCAGCGCTCCAGAATCGGGAGACGTAACGGTATGTACTCGTGAGTGCACGTTACCGACACGACAATCTTTCGGAATTACCTCAAATCTCCGATCCTATTTAATTCACCGGAGAAGTCAGGGAAGCGTTTCCCGTCTAATAATATTAGGTTTGGCAGATTGTGCTTGAAGCTTCGGCAAGCAGATAAAGCACACATACGAGACATTGTGTATATTCCGAGAAAAGATACCGAGGAGACTTGGAACGCATTGAGTGTGTATTTTCTTAATGGAATCTAATGGTACAAATCTAGAATATAATTTTACTTTTAAATTTGCATTTCTTGATAATTTTATTTAATACTATTTAATTAGAGTCGAATAAGTTTTTAATTTAAATAATAATATATTATTTTAACGCGCCTAAATATATACACTCTGAGAACGATTGATTAAGATAAGATTAAGAAAATAATGATTTGTTGTAACATATCATTTGCGTAAAAATTTTTGCGTTACTTTAAGTATATGTTTTTATATTATGTTTATTTAAAAAAATAATATTGTATCAGTAGATTATATTATCAGAGAGTAATTTATTTAAGAGAAAAAAAAGAATTTACAAATAATCTTTAAGAAGACATTTTCTTTCTTATATCTGTTCTTTTTTAAATACGCGATTATTGCATTAATATACGTTTAACGAGATTAAAATCGAATAAAAATAAATGTCCATTAGATAGTGCAACATATGCAGTTACAGCAGTTGTTGCTATCAGAGCAGAACATGAAAGATCAAGATACTCGAACGCGATTCGAGGATGACAACGTGCGACTTTACTCGTAGAAACCGCGATTCTATCGATCCGTTAAGCACTCTATTGCAGACCAATCGCTTGTTCCTCCCCTTGACCGCGCAGGGAGAATCGTTAAGATCGATACACGATGTTACTCAGACTTCTCGATGACTCACCCGATTGGTTCTTTATCGGCCATTGTTTCGAGATATCCATATCAAAGTTTGTTGTTCTGCATCGCAAATCCGGATTACATCGTGCATACATTACCCCCAAAGTTATCGATCGCGACTGTAGAATTTACATAGCATTGCATTGGATAGGATTATTCGATCGAATGTAAAATTTTTTGCATTCGTTGTCTCTATTGAAGATATTAAAATACATATTTTTATGATATAGTAAGAGAAAAAAGCTGCACGTAAAATAATATATCAAATTATGAAATTAAAAGGAATTTTTTAAATCTACGAAATTAGGAATATAAATCGTGGAAACGACATAAATTATTATTTATGTTGCAAAATATTTTTTTAATTTTGAAATTTGTATTATAATTTTTTAATTACTAGATTTTAATTCAGTCTTAATTTAAAGTAGAAAATTATAATATCTTTAATTTAATATCAACTTATTAACGATATTATTAACGTAATAAAAGTTCAAATTTTATAAATTATAAATTATAAAAATTCTAATGTAGAAAATTCATTTAACGAAACTTGAAAGTACTATGTTTTCTAAGCGATGGAACTTTCGACGAAAACTCGCCTTATTTTATCGATTTTGCGATCGATTGCTATATTACCAAAACTTTAATTCTTTTGTTCACAGCCACGTCAGCGGTGATCGTGAAAGCAGAGAACGAACACCATCATCTAGCCAGTCTTTCTGGGGATAATATCCTTGGGGCGGGGGTGAGAATAGGACGTGGCGAGGACGCAGCCGCGAGTGGTAGCATCAGCCCCGTTATGGATTCGGCGCAATCGGCCATGATGAAGCAAGCAGACTACGTCGTAGGTCAGTGAACTGAATTCGCGATTTTTTTCTCCTACGAATACGTCAACGATTTCTCCGATTTAGCAGCAAAACAATCTGATCTTAGCCGATAGTGAATAATTCGATAATCACGTATCGTTATCTGTATCGTGTGTTATCAAAGTGACGCGAGTATTCTAGTATCTGAGTTTGTGGTATGCACGAGCGTAGATTGTTTGCACGTGAAATGGAGGCTTCGCCAGCTTTACATAATTTTTAGTAATATCGCGAGAAAACTGTGTGACTTTGTAAAAGAATATATGTTTTAAATATAATTCCCTCATTATTAAAGAACAGAGATGTGAGATAAAATTCACAAATTTGACAGAATTTGACAATATAATAAGGTAGACATTTACAAAAAATCAAGAATTAGTAATAGTAATTGAAAATAATTTCAATGAGGTTTTCTTCTTATATCTTTTTCAACTGATTGATACAGTATAATTAATTTTCATCTTCATGAAAATTATACTTTAGAGATAAAATTAATATTTACAAATTTTTACAATAAAAAGTTAATGAGAAGTTAATATACCGCGGAAAAAATTTTTGAAGACTTACATTTTATTGAATCAATATTAAATTAAAAAAATCTACATTGAAATTTTTATTTCATCTATAATTTCAATTTTAGCCAATTACATTTCACGTGCAACAAGCTAATGACCCGAATTATTTCGATAATCATCATCGGAAATATTATCTCGCTAAGAAACGATTAAAATCAGTACGCAAGTGATAATGAATAAGATAAAATGAAACGAGAAGATTATTTAATCGCAAGTGATAAATGCAAAGTAATTTTTTTATGCAAAGTCCATTAATATAAATCCAATTCAAAGGTTGCTAATTTAGAACAATTAGCTTTGAGAAATCCAGTAGCCGATTAACGCGATAAAAGATGCATTTCAAACACAATTACGAAATTGTTTATAGTCATTCTCGATGCTGTTTGCATTTGATCAATAGAAAATTCTTAGCTATATTTTACTCGAGAAATCGGAGTATAATTACATTCACAATCAGTTCAATTTGAAATTGATGTCACTATTTACTCGAGGAAATACATATCGCACTTTCGAGAGCAGAAAAATTGAAGGGAAAGATAGAAACAATTATTGCAGCTTCAAGTTAATTTCTAAGAACGCTAGATAGCAAATATTAATATTAATTTAAACAAACATAAGCTGTAAATATTAATGACTTTTTTGCAAAACTGGCTATTCCTTTTCCTCTTATAACTTTACACATGCGCATATTTGCGAAGTAACACTATATTTTTCAATTATAACATACGTTTCTTTGTACTGCTTTAAATTTATCGAACGAATATTATTATGGCCATGAATATCTTTGTTTCTCAAGAGTTATCTCGAGATTTCTAACTCAGATTAGAAGAATATTCCATACTGAATATGCTAAATGATTAGTTTATGCAACAAGTATTGGTTCACGATTGAATCACGTGACATATGTTGGGCTGAGTAACGTAAGCGCTGAGCGGTAACGGTGTGATAAAAATGTCGAATTATAAACGAACAAGTAGGAAGGCTTGTAGAAAGAAACTTTAGTCACTTGCCGAGCGTCCAAAGTTCAGTATGCCACGGTGATGACGCTTAGTGAGAGAGATGACGTGACATTCAAGGCGGATACGATGGGTCTACCGCATGATCAGTATTACTATTATTATGAATTTTTTCTTCTGACAATACGTGTTTTTATCGTTACGTTAGCATAATTATATTATATAATTGTATATATCAGTCAATTACTAGAATTATTTTTAATACGAAATACATTGATGTTATTTCAAAATAATCAGAAATATTGATATACCTGATACATGTGCGTATTACATGACTGACATATGTGTATTATAAACATTAATTTTAATATTGAAAATTAAATTTATATGTTATTATATTATGGCAGAATCAATTTCGTCTTGAATATTTTTAGAGTTTTTTCTGAAATGGTATTTTTATCAACATTGCAATTAAGATTAACTAATTCATATTAAAACGTTATTTTCATATTAAAAGATAATTCGAATATTATATTATATTATGACAGTTTTCTTCTTGGAAAAATCTTTCTCTTCTGAAGGAATTTCTCAAATAATATTCCTGTCGATATTATAATTAAAACAATTAATTCACTTTATATTAAAATATAAATATATCATTTCGTTTACAGTTAAAAAATTTCCAATTGAAAAATTTACAATTTACCATCAAAATATCTTTGATGTAAATGATTCGTTCTATCAATGTGACTGATGAATTTTAGTCAACGTCAAGTAAATACATATTACAAATATTAAGTTTTCACATTGATTTATTCGTATACGATCGTCAGAGAATCAATAATTTTATTAGTACGTAGGATACTGACAGCAATTCGTTATGTGAGAGGTTCTGAACGCGCGCGATCAAAGTGTATCGTTAAATCGAATCAACACGATGACACAGCACGTTAGCCAATCGATGTTAATCAAATCTGTATTATATTACAGATGTTGTGCTGCCAACGGTCCTAATTGCTTTGCTATTCGTCGGCAATGCGATCATTGTTTATATCATCTTCCAGTTTAGAAAGAGGTAAGTGAACTCATTCATTGTATTTCACTGAAATATATGCTAAATATAGAAAATACTGTAATTTACGGATGAATTCTTGAGTTTACAATAGTGAGTTTATAATATTTCAGTAATATAATTAATGCGACCCAATTAATGCAACAATTTTTACTTTCCTTTCGCTTAATTTGAACGTTTAATTTTTAAATACGATAAAAACATAAAAGTCATACATTTAGACATTAAGCGTTTATAAGAATGAATAATACTAGAGAAAATTTTATTGTTGCATTTATTAAATTGTTTAATTAAAAATTATTTCAGTTCTTTGTGTTTAAATTTTTGTTCTGCGCGTAATTTTTTTTAATGAATATTTAATACAGTATTTTCTATATATGTATACATTTAGTGTATATAATGTTCACTAATTTTCATTATCTCGGAAAGAAAATGAAATAATAATTTCAAACTCACCGATACGATGCGCAGCAGCGGAGTTATAATAATCTGTAAAAATAGAATAAACTTAAATTATAACAGTGCTTCACAAAATAATTAATATTTAAAAAACAATTATAACGCGCCATGAAATTATTTTATTTTTGATTCCTTTAAACAGATATTTAGCAAAACACTTATGTAATTTATAAAAAATTAATTTCTTTGGTAAGTTTTTAAAAAATTTCATAAACAATCTTAATTATATAATAATCTAAATAATCGTAAATCTTAAAAATGTTAAAAATACAGATAATTATAAATATTACATTTTTTACACTTGTAATCTTTCAAATATATTTTTAATCTCAAATTAATCTAAAATATTTTATATAACATAAAGAAATGATTCTTTATCACCGAGATTAATAAACAAATACAAAATAATGTCAAAAATATAAAATAATAAATCATATAAGTTGCTCACCCCACGGTTGCTCCGCCGTTGCCTGATGCCTCCCCGGGCCACTTCCTCCTCTCTTTCTCGTCCGTGCCGAGCCTCCATGGACACTTACACTTGCACACACATTCACTCACGCACAACAATCCACGAAAATGTGATTACTTTGATAAAAGAATTCTTTTTTTAGATTACTTTGACCGCGCGCGCGGTGATTACACCACAATATTTGGCGAGAATATTTCGTTATTTCGTTTTCTTCGCGATACTTCAACAACATTTCGCGATATAGGGTCAGTCTTTCCATTATAGAGTCGCACTTTCCGCGTTTGGAAGAAAAACTCATTACGAACTCACGGCGGTTAAAAAAACGTCGGAGCTACGATCGGAGTCGAATACGTCGAACGGATCTCAGATCAACGTCTTTTCTACCGATCGTTTCTCTCAAATATATTTTTAATCTCAAATTAATCTAAAATATTTTATATAACATAACGAAATGATTCTTTATCACCGAGATTAATAAACAAATACGAAATAATGTCAAAAATATAAAATAATAAATCATATCAGACGAAAGCGATAAACGTTTGCGTTTTAGGGCGAATATCACTTCGCGTTGTAACAAGAACGACGACGGATGAGTGTACGAAGCGACGAGAAATCGCGAGGAAGGTCACGTTCGCGGATCCGCGGAACGACGTACCGCTAATATGGCCACCGTTTCCTAGCCGGCCGCGCCGGGTGACGAACCTTGACCGAGCGAATCTCGCGAAATATCGCGTCCCGCCTCATCCCCGGCCACGCGACGACGAGCGCGGTGTCGTGTCGCACGGTTAATCGCGGCTCTACTTACTAATTAAGTCCCGTCGCGACGCCGCTCGACGCCGGAGCGCGATCCGTTTCCCGTCCGCGGCGTCCCGTTGACCACCGAAAGATTCAAAATCCGCTGCAACTTCACGCCGATGCCGCGTGACGTATGTACCTCACGCGACTAGTTGTCTCGATCGATATAGGGAAATCGACCGAAAATCAGCGATCTAGATAGAGTGGCTCGCCCGCACGCGCGCGCGAAAATGCATTTCGAGCGCATTTTCAACGTCTCGAAATTTGCGTTCAGAACCCAGATAGCACAGACAATTAAAAAAGAATTCCATTTTATGTCATCAACTTCGAATTCATTTTCAGATGCAAAAAGAATTCTTTT
>VBVR01000777.1:0-41072 GCA_011638315.1 Tetramorium parvispinum | reverse complement strand
ATATATATATATATATATATGTATGTATAATAATAAATGTAGGTAGATGTTAGCAGATGTGTGTTGTCTATTAGACGAAGTTGTGGTATGTGGGATATCGATACATGCGCTATTAAACATTACGATTAAGCTCGCGAGTTGTTATCTGAAATTCTATTTATTAGCGTAACGATCGGTGTCTCCTGCTAATAAATTTCGGGCCGATGCACGGCAATCAATAACCCCCCTGCGATTCCCAGTCGCGCGATGTGGCAATAGTAGCGCGAACAGAACGTATATGCGTTTATCAATAATTCGCAGCAGCATTATCTATGTTATGTGCATCAGTTTGGCTTCGTACGGCAACGGGATTAAAATCGGAGCGCGCTGATCCGGGCGTTACGGCGCATCTCCGCCGGCTGCGGGCGAAGCTTTCGCCGAACGTGTGAGTATATACGATGGAAAACATAGCTACAATAAATATTTATCCGCCTAGAATACAGGATAAACACGGAGGACGGGAGGAGCTTGGAAAGACTGGAAAATCTGTGTCGCGTTCGCGTCGGCTATAAATATCTCGTCGAGATATAAATATATATTTTCGTTTTGTGCCGGCTGATGGAAACAAAAATGCAATAACGTTGTTTATCATTGTGCGAGCTGCATTGAATTATGCGCACATTAAAGCAATAGGATAACGCATATCGCGTGACAATACTTCCGATGATTTTATCACCGCGTTTAATTTGAGTAATTTATCGAACAACAAAGAGCCTGCAATTATTACTCTTGCGATATATTTCACGGTTGCTGAATTTGCGAATGATTAAATTAGATTTTCACACGATCAGTTTTAGAGTACAATTTTGAAGAAAATAACGAAACCGTGCTGAATTATATTCAATTTATATATCTTGATGCAAACAAAGATTATTATATTACTGATTCGTCAATTGCTTTTGAATTAACGTCAACTATTATATTCTCAAACGTTAAGCTTCAAATAAATCACGCTACACTTTCATTTACTTAATGAATCATTTTAATTTTTAATTAAGATTATATTAATTATCGCTTTTCAAGAAAGTCCTCCCGCAGTTAATTTTATAATTATCTAAAGTTAAATTTACAAATGCATGATAAGAATTAATAAGATAATTTTAATTTAATTTCTTTAAATACAATGAATTTTAAATCTGTTTCGAAAACAACCTGGATATTTCCGCCAAGATAAAATCGAACTAGTAAATTAATAATTTTCATGAAATTATCAAGTATACAGTCTCCCTATAAAATGACGAAAGTATGACAATACAAGTCATCAGTGTTTTTTTTTGCGTCACAGCATGGCTTCCTTAATGTATGCACAAACTTGATTTAACGAAAGATTAGAAACATTTCATGATTTTGATAGCAAATGTTAACTGATACTCTTCGCTTCGGGCGATTGGAAAAACTTTTTCCTGCCAGAAGGCAAATCACAGAACGCCGGCGGAAGCGCATCCGGTCGGTTTCCGGCGAGATGTACATGGTTAGTGACGATATAAAAGCGGCGCGTTTACATCTCTTAATTTTATCCCAAGCCAGTATCTTGCAGCTAAGACCGCAGGCATTACCGGAATGATGAAGAGAATATCGGTGGAAAAAAGCTCCTATAAGAGGAAACATAAGATTCTTTTCTCTCCATAATTAAACTACTTATTTATTTTCTTATGACATACGTATTTCGCTTTATTTAAAGTTAAACATTTATTTGAAATACAAAATATACAAAACATCTTGATAAATATGCATCCTTGCGTTTTTAACTAAAGGATTGTTAACATATTAACGAACAATTTTTTTTCAAAAAACTAAACATAGCGTCTTTAAATAATTTTTTTCCATAAAATGTATTAAATACAGCTATTAAATTGTATCGTTTCAATTTTATCGTGCTCGTATTGTTCTTTAGATTAGTTTTTATTTTGACATCAATTGGTACCCTCTATACTCAATGAAACAATGTGCCCCGCGAGCGAATATTTTCCAATAACTGTTTTAATTAAAATAGAAAATGCGCAAGCTGACACGTGAAAATATACTACTCGTTCCACAGTTTCATGTTTCGTGGTCGAAGATGCTTTCTGGAGCAATTGCTCAATATCTCAATATGATTTTTTGTTTGTCATCTCTTGAAGTTGGATGTAAATCAAGCAATCAACTTATTTGTTTTAAATTTAATTTTACCAACAATTACACGAGAATGCTGGATCTTTTTTTCAAAACTGATTTTTTATATCGCTTAGGTCTCTTTCGATTATTGATTCGTAAAGCAACGGAATTATTTATCTTGAAGTGGACGTTTGAGTGGCACGGTTTTCCACTATTGATAGTCGCTGACAAGCGTACAAAACAACAAATAAAAATTTTAACGCGGTCGGTGCTTTCTCGAGTCTTTTTTTCCTCAGCTGATGAGAGAAAAGCGTGCTCGCTTCTTATCTTACATCCTCATAAATTAATTTTCAAAGCGACCAGAAGTATTTGCTCCGTTCACTACGGCAGCCCTTCGTCGGTCGTTTTACCCTCGACGGCTGGGGACTTGAAGCGAAAGGAAAAGTACAAAGCGCTGGGCAAAGATTTTAACGGAGGTCTCTTGGGGTTTCCTCTTTCCACTTGGCGGAGGACGAAGAAGTGCCTCTCCGTCCCAGCCCCTCCCCCCCCTCTATCTCTCTCTCTCTCTCGCTCGCTCTCGGGCCCTTTCAAATCGGTTCATAAAGCAATGGAATCATGCTACAAATAAATGACGTTATTCCGCCAAAGTGGAAGCTTCTCGAGAGAGAGAGCGATGTTTTATCCATAACGACGACGAAAACGCGGGCGCGCGGTGCTGAAAGAAAAACGGGACTCGAAATGTCAACCGGGCAAACTCGTCTTTATTGTAGAATGCTGCCAGCAAGTAGCACGCGCGGCGTTCCACATCATTCGCGAGGATTTCTTTCGAAGGAAATGCTCGCTCAGCGGCGAACCCATCCGCGGATTCTCCTCTGTTGTACTCCGGCATTCCTGAAATGCATGAGGTGCCCGCGAACGCGTTTTCTTCCGACCTTTTCCTCGAGCAAGGTGCGACGGAGGGTTTCCTCCGGAATAAAGAAGAGGTTTCTCGGTCTTCCCGCGGGACCGCCAGCCATCTCAAATTAATTCTTTAAGCGGCGGGATTATTTTTCCAAAGTGGCCGTTTATCAACGAGGGGGCCGCCTCTGGCTGGCTGTTGAAAAACGGAAACCGTTCGCTGGCCCCGTGAATTTCCCGACGGAGCTCACCGTCGCGTCCGTCGATAGTCCAAAGAACGACTACGCTGTTTTGACCGTGGCTTTTTAATTAAACAATACCGCAGAAAATGTACAACGTGATCGGTCGGATAATAGAATTAATATTAGATCTGGTTATCACCGCCGCCACCGGACGTTTATTAACTTTCACACAACCAGCATATTTTATGACCCACTGCCGTGCAATCGCGCACGATAAACAATCGATTCGCGCACAAATCATTCTTGCCGGTGAAAATCCCCGATTATCGTCATTACCACGCCGACGCTCGGATTTAATGGCTCGTTATTTACCAACGAATTATCGGATGCTGGCGCGCTGATCTCGCCGTCCGAAAAAAACCTCGAGAAAAAACACGTAGGTACACGAGAAATACGACAATTCTGCGAGTTGCAATAATTTCCAGTTCGCGCTCGAAATCGGATAAATCGTCGTTCGTGCGAGTCGAATTACATTTTAATCGGGATTTCATCGCAGCTCCGTGTCTTGATGGTGCACGGCTTTCATCTATCGTAATTACCCCGTATACACGTTGCACCGCTTGTTACAGGGTTATATAATATAGTTTATACCGGACCGAGCTGAGGCTGAGTGCACTTGGAGATGTAGGGCATCCGTCGTCTAATGATAACAGTTTCCATACAGAGAAGGAGAAGCATCGGCCCCCTATCAACAGATTTCATTACATGTTGCTATGTTGATCGCGAGTTTATCGTTGTAAAATTAACAGTAAATAATTTTCGTGCGTTTTATTTAAATAATGAGATAAAATTCACGGATGAAATTAAACTACAAACATAATTTATTTCACAATTTATTTCTGATGATTTTATACTTTGACCTGAGTATAATATTCATCAGAGACCAACAACACATCTTGAAGATCGAATATTCGCTTGGGTAACAGAATGTGAAATTTCAATGAAAATTGTAAATAAATTTAATTTGAAATTAAAATAAAAATACTCGTTACAATTGTAGGACGATTTTTTACAAATAGAACTTTCTATTTGTACAAACAATGTTTATCACACATTTAATTACAACTGCGTAATTATTTATCATCCGGAAGGGGGAGGAGGCAACGCGCAGATTCGCTTCGGGTATGCGGGTTTTCGTGGATGTGTTTCGTATCTTCTTTGTGCCGGCGGCGCGTACGGTCTCTTTATATTCCCACATAAAATTTGCCAACAAATTCGCGATGACTGTCCTTTACAGGGTCGACGCGGCTGTATCAAGTTAATCCGGAAAGACAAAGGCAGGCAACGACCTGAAAGCCAGCGGTTCGCTCCATGCCGCACGTTGAAATAAATGAGTAATGCTCTTTGCAGTTTGCGCGAGGCTTTTGTTACGGATGTCGGCTGGGAATGAAAACGCATCCGACAGGATTTAAAATACGTCGGTAGTATCATATTAGCACTGCCTGCCAATTAATTAGCGAAAAGCATTTCTTCCTCCAGGAGTACAGAACGCTCCGTCTTTTCTTTACAGCTATGAATTCTTCCTTTTTATTCCGTCTGCTTCTAACAATCCCTTTTAAGATATGATTCGCAAGTAAGAGAAAAAACACAATTTTAAAAAAATTCAACAATATTTTATATTTAATATATAATATTACACGTATATATTAACTTTAATTAATATAATATGCACGCTGTTTATTTTTTATAAAATATACATGTATCCTATTTTGTTTGTAATTACGGATCGCGCAATTTGACTTGTAGCAAGGCAAAAGGACGAAAGCGAATGTATTAATGACCTGAGGGTAGAATCTAAGCGAAGAGCCGGATGGACTTTAACTTAATGGCGAACGTAGCGGTACGAAAGTTCGAAGTTTATCGGACAGGTACTAAATGACGTGACTTATCTCGCGTATAGGTATGTGTGCCATGCGGAAATTGATCCTTATCTCATTACGATTTGACTCGCGAGTGCTCGTTTGTCTTTGTCGGACGTGATTAAGCGAACCATTATCAATAAGTTTTGCGAGAACCCTGAAGGGATGAAGGCCCTGCTAGTTGCCTTTCGGGGCTTGTTCGAAAGTTTGGTTACTGCTCCTTAACCCTCTGAGGTTAACTCTTTCGCAGAGAGAATCCTTCTTTCTAGCTCACTTCGCTTCTCCATCTCGATACGCTTTTTCCACATCCAGCCTTCCTCTCGTTTCACTTTTCACTTTAGTTGGATTTTTTTCTTCGTTCATTCCTCCAGAATGCAAGGCAAAGTAGCCGTGACTCAATTGTTCCTTTAACAATATTCCATATGTAATGTTCTTTTCAATTTTCTGCCACCATTGTCTTTTTCTACTCGGTTTCTTTCTTTCACCGCAACTTTACAAATTAGAATGTAGCTAGCCAGCCGTTCATCATGATCTGAAATCAGAAGACAAATCTCTATCGCTTATTTTGCACGGTATTTGCATTTGTTTTGTTTTCTCGCGTCTCTTTCCAAATCCATCCTGAGTATTGCAAAACGGGATGTACGAGGCAGGTCGGCGATTAATTCTATCGGAACGCGTTAAGTCGCGCGTCCAAGTGGAATTTTCATTTCCCGTCTCTCGTCAGCTCTCTTCGAAATGGATCTTCTCATGGTACTGTGCAGAGAAGTCTTTCTCATTATGCTAGCTATCCGCCTTTTTCACGAAACCTTACTACTGCCTTAACATTTATTACACCCCGGCGCAATCGTAAGATTGACTTACAAGAATAATCACTCGTTTTGTAAAGATTGCAGCGATGTAATACGATACTTTACTTTAAAAAGAAAAATTTTTGTTCGGACATGCGAAACCCGTGCGCATTACGATCATTTGTATTATGTTTGATATTTTATCTTACACATTTCTTGATAGTACTTGTGGGATATGATTTTTCCTTTCGGTTGCATTTGTCGAAACATACTGGAGAGGATTGGGAGAATCATGGAACCGGAAATCAGACATTTCCGATGGAGATAAAAATGGAAACGCTTATCTTCTTGTATGTCGATGTTAACTTTATTTCTTATGATTACTTTATTTTTTCCGATGCTTTTAATTTCCATTATAAATATTTATTCAATATTTTGTTTTTATTTTTGTGCAATTTACGTTGTTAATCGTGAATTGTTGAAGAGAAAACAGTTCGCCCATTTGTTTGCAGAATATTAAATTATGAAATTGCTGTTTTCTCCAACTTGTTTCTATATAGAAAACTAAACTAACAAAATTTTAATTTAATTCGCCGCACCATTGAGATTCGTACTTGGCAAACGTAAATTGTGAAAATGAGGAATTGAATATTGATCGTATAAATTTAAATCTTTAATTCACGTCCGTCACGGTGCGAATCTGCTAACTGCTAAAGTTCCGATATTCATAAAGAATTCAATTGAATTCAGTGTTATTTTTTGTAATTAGCCGGATTAATGAATTTATCTTCGGCTAGACAGTTTATTTTAGGAATTGATCATTTTCGATGGGTTTGTAAGACAGCTTTTTCGCATTGTCAATGAAACTGCTCCAACTTTTTATTCCTCCAACTTTTAATGCCACTTGTAAATGGCGTGTATGAAGACTTAACTGAAATCACATTCTTACTGCAATTTTGAGCGATCGATTCTTGAACATAAATTTTTAATTTTCTTGAATTCAACGAAGAAAATATTACATAAATAATTATTTTCCTAACAATCTATCGAATTATTAATTTAATTTTTATAATAACTATTATAAATTTATATAATTACTTTCTTTGACTTAAATATTTTTCGATGTCGAAATATCGTTAAATCTATCTATTTTGTTTTCCTTGACAATTATCACGATAGTTGCATTTTTTTAAGACTTTCTAACATTTTTGTTTTTTCTGTTTCAGGTGAGTTATATGGGTTCATTTTACTTTCATGGCACTATATTAGCAGAATCAACAAGAAATGGTAGGATATCAATTTTGCTCATAATTATTAGAATTATTACATTGTTATTTCTGTGTGAATTGAATTTTTCTTCAATAAATGCGTTGAAAGTAAAAAAGTATTAGCGATTCGTTTCAAGTAATACATATATTTACCAAGAGATACTGCAAGCGTTTGCAAGATTAATACAGCACATCTATGTTTGTTACAAAGGCCGTCGATCACTATATAATGTGACGGCAGTTAATTATTAAATTTTGCTCATTGGCAACAGCAGCCGTCACCATTAATCACAGTGACAAGTCTGTTTAAGAGCCACTAACGATGTGTGTTACCCTCCGAGTATTCCTGGTACGTTGCCAATTATTGACGAGAGTCATACGCCAAGTTTCACTCGCCTGTTGAGTTATTTTCTGTCACAAGTATTAATCGTTTACCTTAATGATTTCACTGGAACTTCCATTCAAGAATAATTTGTTTGTCGATAGAGAGAAATGTCTCGTTGAGCGAAACGGAAGCGGCGTCGTCGCATTTCGCGGTCGCCTGGACATCGAAGAACAGAGGGTAGAGATTCATCGGCTCGTATTTTCCGATCGAAAAATCGCAAGGTATCCGCGGTATCTCAAAGGTTAATGCCAACAATGAGTTCGCGTGCCGGGAAAGCGAATACCAAACCTTCTTCGGTATCGCGTTGAGATCGAAGGTCAGGTTCGAATTCTGTATTATACACGATCCTTGCATTATTTATGCTTTACATTATTTAGGATTAGCGTCGAAGTTTGTTCCGTGAATTAAATCATTAATGAGTCGTGTATGTACATTTACGACCGACTCACGTGTCGCACTTACATAAACTTTTATCTCATCTGTGTCATTACGGAACATACGTGGTAACAATTTATCGGCATATTTGTCGGACGAATTTATGTATGGTAATTTCATTTGCCTCGCGATTTGCATAATTACAGGTTATCGCTCGTGCTAACGGAATAACGCTGTAAACCGATTTTTTTTCACAAAAAGGCTCATTAAAGGGACCGAACGAAACGAACGCGCGAATAAATTATTAATCGATAATGCCAGGGTAGGCGGTCTGATTTATTTAAAGCGCGTCTCGCGGCTCTTACGAATTCATCTCGGGCGCAAATCACCGCGGCGACTCGCCAAATAGGAACCCAGTTCGATACAAACTTGGGAGATAAAAAGTTTCCACTCGAGGAGGGGGAGATTTTACCGTTCACCCCGGCCGGGTGTGTTTATCCGATCGTCGTTTTCATCGTACATTACGCATTCCGTTCGCGTGAGGAAAATCTCTTTGAGAAGTGCAGTGGAAATTGGAAAAATCTCTTTGGCGGAAGTTTCTCGCCGCTGCTGTCGGCGAGACGGGGACGAGCGGGGAAGGTCGAAGGCTTCTTGGGAATCGATGTGCTCCCATCGGCATCGCGGAAACTTCCTTATTTGGAATTTTCGTAAGCCCGCGTGCTCGCGCGCGCACCCACGGGAGACGACGTAAATTTTCAGGGAGCGGGGGATCAGGCCGGGTGATGATGCGCCCGGTACCCGGGACACGATACCGAATAACCGAGTAACCCAGGTCAGGCCGTTTGATCTTGCAGAAATTCAAAAGATTATTCCCAGCAGTGTCGGGGATGCCGTGACGCGGCATCCCGGTGAATCTCAACGAGAGATGAGTATTTCCCCTCGAGTCTTGTAACTACGATACGTCAGGAAGATACGCCGCTGCGAGGTTTCCATCCTTATCCTAGATACATCCGAAAGATGGTTGCGGTCTCAGCCGCTGAAAGATTGAAACTACGAGACGGGAAATACTTTCGCGATGCCGTCGTGAATCGTCTCGCGTGACGACCTCGCGGGGAATTTCTCGCGCAGGGTGATAACGCGAACGGTGTATTCTCGGTGTGTGCTCGGAATGATCGAGAATCGAGTTATCAAGAACTGATCGTGTTTGCAAATGACGAAATGATAGGAATTATAAGTTGATTTCGCTGTAATTCGCTGCACATTGACTGCGATTTAATTTGTCAAAGGAACAAGAGGGAAATTGCAGACAGCATTTACGCTTTAGCCAATGATGAATGTGACGATTAACTTCCCGATATATCGCGCTTTTTGCGCGCGAGATATTAAGCTTATATTATTTTATACCAAACAGGATGGAAACAAATCCGATAAGGCAATTAATGTTCTTCCGAATGAATGGTCTGTATTACCGTTATATAATTTTACAATTTATGAAACGTTTAAGCCCTGTGATATTAATAATGTAATTAACGTCCGCGTTAAGTATTAATATAGCATTACAATTTTGTGTGACGCGTTGACATGGCTTTGTACGATGTACAAATTGAGCTCGTCGGATTTACCGACATTCCGATATAAATAGCAATCATAGAAGATACAATCCGTAAAAAGATGGAATAAATGGAGCGTGTTCGATTAAGTGCGACCTTGATAACTCTCTAATTACTTGACTTGGCTCATAGCTCGCGTACGTATTCCACGTTTGCGTGCCTCCCACGTATTCCATCGCGATGAGTATGTATTTCCAAGACTCCGATGAGATCTTAGAAGCCATATCGCGAGAACAAATAACCTCATCATGCCATTCGATTGCTGGAAATTGCTAGAGCATTCCGTACATCATGTCGCCACTCACGTGGACGATGCCATGTTTCTTTATGTAACATGGAAATCGATATCTTCCTCTATCTTTTTCTTTTTGACAAAGGAATCTTATCATTACATTAAAGCGTCTGGCACAGCAAGAATGAATAAATAAGATTGAAGACTAACTTGATAATGAAAAATGAAATTAATATAACGGACAGTTTTATATTTTAAAGAGAGAAATGTAAAAGTAGAAAAAGAGTAGAGAAAATAGTGTAAAGCTTAAATATATGAATAACTGGTTCCTGCACAATTGAGAATTAGCATTTAGGATTAGCAGCTTAAAGATATAGTGGGAAATCTGAAAGCTTATATTTTAAATTAAAAATCCGATTAATTCTACTATCTTGTTAATTACGTCTGTGAAGTACAGGATTTGCTGGGGCACGGCAAGTTATTTTTGAGGATATTTTTGATGCACAGTGCACGCGCTCGATAATCTTCCCGCTGATTAAAGAGCAAAATTAGTCTGAAAATTACTACAGCCGTTATGAACGTCGGAGCTTGCCGGATTGGAGATAGTTACTTCCGTTTAATACTTACCACATAGCGCTTCGAGTAGTGTGCGTGGCGAACGTACCCCGAGTAACCCGATCAAGCCGTTTGATTTCCTGCAAGTCGAAGTTAATACTCTGCAACAGTTGTTGCAGAAAGTATTTCTGAAAGTAATAGGCGCCATCATTGTAACAAAATGATAACGGATCGTTTAATAACTGTCTCTGAAATTTTAAACATCGGAATTTCATCAAATTTGTAGAAGATTATTATCTGATCAAGCGAGTGCATCAGAAACAGGTATACCTAATGTTTTATTAATGTCTTTGAAACGTGAGTAAATTTTGCTGGCTATCGGACGAAACACGATGAAAATCGATAGAATAAAATTGTTAATTGCAAGCTCATATAAAGAAGGTAAACTGTAGCGACATTGCGAATAAATAGATCCCGCGGCGCTATTCCTCGGATGCCTATCTATAAATATGTGCAGTAGAAATAGCTGCGCGAATGCGAATTCTGTGGGCGACAAAATTATAGACCGTAGCTGGTACGCCACATAACCTTGGGCGAGAACTTCGCCGAAGATCGCGTGGTTACGCAAAGCTAGTAACCAAATAATGCTGTTATGCCGTCTGATCTCGAGAAATTCAAGCGCACAATTCCGCGAAAAGCCTGTTGCTGAAGCGTTATAAGGATGCGATAACGGTAGTCATGTATCCTCTGACACTTGCAATTGCAGTGTTCTTATTAGACGAACAATGATATCATTAACATATCATTAATATATTAAGCAGGGAAAGCCTAGGAAACGTTTACAAAATACCCTTTACGAGACTAAAATCGATAACGTTTGATTCGTAATTTTGTTAAATTGTTTGCATTGTAACTATATTTAATTGATAAAGTTATTATTATTACCGCGATAAACTTTCTCGCGTGCGTTTAGTATTAAAACACAAAAGAAACTTGTAGAAAATAATACGTGACAGATTTATTACAAAAGTTTCGTTATTACGTTATTATAGCAATTTTATCGTTAATATTTTATCATTAATTTGATTTGTGGAGAGAAAAGTTGCCATGGTAACACAGGTTGGATTATTATTTGTGACGGCGTTATCACAAGGTTCGGTAAAAATAACCCTTCAGCGAGTGTAGCTTTTGAAGCGACATAAAGGACTGCAGAAACAGCCGTTGCGAAATCATAGAGCGTACCGTCTCACACACGAGCGCGCATATTCCCAAAGACCGGATGGACACGGGGGGAGTTACCAAACAACCGGGTCCGGCTGTTTGATCTGCAGAAATTCGAAGATAACTCCCTAGTCTAGACAAGGCAAAATTTACCCTTGGGTCTTCTGGGAATATAGCTTCAGTATTCTCACATACAATGTGCTTGCTTGATAATCCTGAGACCGCATTACTAATTACATGTGAAAAGCCTCCGGGGTATTTACGATCTTTTTTTTTTTTACATTATTTACAGCGTTAAATTGCATATGGATATTTCTGTTGTATAAAATGTATGCTGATGTTTGAACAACAAAATTTTAACGAGAAGCATTTACAAGTTTATGTATATTTTCCATAACATAGTTTTAATAGTTAATAATTTTGAATTTAATTAATTAAGAGCATAATATAGAAAGATAATGATAACCAGTCGACCAGTTATCCGTGACGATTACATTTTATTTCGTGAATTCGTACAATACGTAAATGGAAAGTATTTCGCGATGGAAGAGCTTGTCGAGAATCCAAGATTTTTACGTGGCGGGCACGCCTGTGACTTCGTTTCTTTGGCATTGAAGCTGCTACGATTCGTTAAGGAATTTCAAAGCCTTAAAAAGGTCGACGGCTGGGACGCCCGCCATTGAAACAGCTCGGCGTTAATAATACTTATAATCATTACGGAGATTGCACAAAGAAAGAAATGCGTTTATTAAAGATTTGCTCGCTTGTCTTAATGAATGCGCGCAGTGTTATACTCTTCTATTCACGACTCGTCTTCAAAATGATGCATCATATTTTGACGTTTATCCATCTAAATGATGTGCATTTTAATATTTAATAATAATGTTAAAAATAATATGGAGACTATATTTAACGCAAATGTCCAGAAGATCGAATTGTGATTAACTTTTTTGCGAAAATATGGCTTGTTATCATTTCATTAAGTTTCCAACAAGTTTTCTAGATTAGATGCTGTATAGATTATTAATTTAAAAATAGATTAAATGAAAAAATAGATTAACTTGAATTTAACAATGGTAAAAATCTTTTTATCGCAAAATCGTTAATCTTTTAATATTTTTTAAATCTTGCTATAAAAAAATTTATAATTGTCTTTTGATCTTTTGTCATATTTTTTATGAAATAATAGAGGTTGGACATACGTGATATTATTGCATAGCAGCGGTAGCAATTCTACCATTGTCTTTCTTTTTTTTTCGTTGAAATGCAAAATCGAACACTTCAAAGGTTTGTTTTTCGATCTTTATGCGGTGACTACAGTTTGCCGCCGTAATTCGGTAATCGGCTTTCTTCATTTTTATCGCCGCGATATGGGCGTTCTATTTATTTGCGGTAAGTCGGTTAAATCCGCGCAAAAGATTCCGCTTTTATATACATGACCTATGGCCGATCGATTGTGGATATCTCTCGCGGCGGACAGAATAGTGGTTTTCGCCGCGAGGCAGCGGCGGCGAGGAGGCAGGGGTAAGAGTGGTTGGAAGATTTTATCGGTGGCGTTAACGCCTCGCCTGCTCGTATTTTAATTAAGTCTAATTCAAGACTGCGGAAGCTCGCGACTGGGTCGACTGTAAAGTGAAATAATGTCGGGCGCACCCGCCTCGCCCTGCCGTTCTTTCGCCACCTTTCCTCTCGCCGCCGCTGCGAAACGCGCCGAATTCATATTACGACAGCGCACACGATGACAGTAGCCGTCACGAAAGTAATGTATATTCATTTACATGTTTCCTCGGCGCGACGGGATAATTCCTCTCGACCCTCGTCTCTCCGCATCGCCGCACCGCCAGATTCCGCGTTGTAAATCGTTGTAATGCAAACAGTTTGTAACAATTTGGAGCAACCCACAATTTCCCGGTTGCCCCGTGAACTTGGGGGGGAGGGTGTTCGAATAAAAAGAATATGCAGGGGGGTGATTGATGATCTCGATGATCGTAATTATCCGGTGGATGGATGTAAGTTCGATGCAATCGAGAAGATATACGAGGTTCCTAACTATTTCCCTCGTAATAAAAGTTCGCAAAACCTCAGAAGAAAAGTGATTTCGATAAATCTAAATCAAACATTGTTCGAAACTAAAAAATATGTTCTTTAATTACATGACGAAAAGATGTGGTCAAAGGTATCGAAGAAAGATCTTTTTAAGAGTATTAATAGCTCTAAATATTTAAAAATAAATGAATTGTAGAAATTTCTTCTCTAAATAGAAATAGAAGTGATAGTTTTAGAAGCAAATATATTTTATTTTTTATAAACTACACGCAAGATTATATTCAAATAACAAGAAATAAATCTTAATGTCTTTGCAATTAAGTTCTCACTAACGACCGTTTCGTATTCGGAAGACGTGGACAGGATTTGGCCGACGAGGTCGCGGTTTTAGAGCGACGATAACAATAGATAATTAAAAGATTCGGGCCCATATCTCTCATCTCTGAAGGACAGATTTTGGATGTATGCCAGAGTGGATCGTCTCTCGATGCAATAGCAGTTCCGCGCCAGAAACACGTTGCAATCGTTTATGAACAATTTCAAATCTCCTGCAACTTTCAGCGTGCTCGTGACACCGCCCGTCGTCTGCCCGTTAAAATTTCCGTAACAGTTACCGCGCACACAAAATAGTTTCGATATTACTCGACTGCGGAAGACGAGAATATCGTTGAAACTCATTCGCGGATAGTAATATACTGCACGTCTAAATAAAAAACGGAATTGTATAAGAGTACCGTCCAAGTGAGATATATTCACAATTTTTTTTTGTCACATTGATTCGTAGGCATTATTATCAGACAACAGCAATAAATGCAACATCATTTTAATAATATAATCCTCTTGCTCTTTGTGACGATTTCTTTTCAGCTTAGCGACAATTTAATATCCCTTTTGCGAAATCTGACAAAGAGGAAACAATTAGTTTTCCGATGAAAATATTGTTATTTATGTTGAAATTCAACAGAGCCTCCTCCTTTATTATCGCAGATAATTCTTTATGCCGCCGGCATCTCCCCGGCATTGTGAAAGTATTCTAAAACGCGTATGTGTGAACCAGCTCTCGGTTCGCTTTAATTCCTTTAAGGCACTACATAAAAGCGGTCGGATGATGCTAAATGTGATTTACGTAGTTCGTTAGCTTGATTGTTCGAGAAAGGAAACAACGGCCGTTGAGATATACTCGACGAAAATCTCCGTGTCCGAGCGGGTCTGATACTCCGCGATTCGCAATCTAGCGCGGAAAATCGTTTACGATTTTCGACACGGCACACGGCGCGACTTTTGCCGCCCGTGAGTTTCGCAAACGTCGCACGGTGTGATTCCGGGATCCCTCGCAAATTACATTCTGCAACTTTATCCGCGGCTCGCGGAATTTCCAAGTTCTCGCCGCGCGTGACACAGGGGATAGCATGTATCGTGTGTGCGTGCCGTGCGTGCTGACTATTTGCAAGAATTATTTAACGCTCGCGCAACAATCGTCGCCAACACCGGCCGCCTCGAAAATGACTTGATCACCGCGGACGGCGCGTTCTCGATTGCGTGCCGCTCGTATTTCGCGGTCGGCATTAAATGTGGAAAATGCGCGGTTCGGTGGTTCGCGTTATTGCGTTAACGAATTTTCCGCATCGCCGTTGGACGTCCAGCAGGTATTAGCAATGGCGGCACGGTATCCTTGTCCTCGCGTGGCAAAGCATCAGATATTTTTATAAAGCTTTGTCGGAATCTTTCGCGAATTATTACAGCCTGGTGGAAGGTATCGTTTCTCCGAGACAGCGTGTCAAACGCCGTTGCGAGAATAAAAAGAATCGATAAAGTATCAACCTATCGCGCGAGACACCGAATAAGAACGTATGTTAGTCCTATATTATTCTATTACAGATGATATTCTATCATGTTTGAGAGATCACGTGTATCTGTAAGAATGAAACATCAAATATCTAATGATCCATCGTCCGAACGTAAATGATTAATACTCCTACAATATACAATGGTGATGGAAATAATAGCTGTGCAGCAGAAATATTCTGTCCATTTCTGGAAAAGACTACTTTTTTTAATTGTACGAATATAAAAAACAGTATTTCTCAGTAAACGATACAAGAGTGTAATGTCAAGTCTAAAATATTATCTAAATTTATCTTTTTACCTTCAATATTTGAAAATTGTAATTTTTCTAATATTTCCGTATTTATTATTTCTGTCATTACTGTATAGACTATAATTTCTCTCTTTCTACATCTATGATTTATTTGCTTTGCTTTATTTCTATATGCAATATCTTACTACTAATCTCCTCTATCATTATATTCAATATATATCCAATCGTACTTGAGACTGTATTGTGACAGAATAAGTTATTTTATCTATCTAGCTATCTATCTTTCCCATTACACACCAATGTCGTATCGACATTCTCGCGACCGCCTCGATTATTGATTGCACCGTTTGAACAATTAAATCGAATTTTGACAAGCTCTTCGAGACGACAATTTCATTTATTCAAGTCTAACATGGCTTCTGGAGTAATGTCACCTTATGACTGCCAATCAAGAGCGCGATCACAAGGGGAGGCCCGAATAGATTGATGTACGCGTGCATACGTAGAAAGCAGCAGTAGCAGCAGCAGCAGCAGCAGCAGCAGCAGCAGCAGCAGCAGCAGCAGCTGTACGTGTGGCTATAGGAGCAATCCAGAGGGGTGGCGACGACTGCAGCGCCGCTCTGCGGAGGGTTATTGATCGGTGTTGCCCTCCCGTACGCCACCCCCTTGGTCGCTTTCGAACCTGCCTGCCTTCCTTCGTATGCTGCCGCCGCCACCGCTGCCACAGCGCTCAGGACCGGTCCTAAGGGTCGCACCACCCCCGGTTACGCCGTTCCGTAACAAGGCTCTTTGCACCCCCCGCGTCTCGTGGCACTGATGGTAGTAGGATGCGCGCTCTTGTTCCCCCTATTATTTCCACCGTGCCCTCTCTCATCTCGTAGTTCTTTTTGTCTATTGTCTTGTTCTTTTGTGCGCGTCTACTACTCTCCGTTCTACGCTCTGATATAAAAATTCTCTCGTTCTACGTTATTAAAGCCTTCCCCTTCCAGCCTGCGCGAGCAGCGTGTAAACTCGCGGCGCGGGTGTGTTCCAGCGTATACATCAACTTTTTCAGCATGAATTTTCCCTAGTATTTTCCCGTACGTCGCGCTACAAATATTTCATATGTACTTTAACCCCGTGTCTGAGGATTATTCAATATCGATCGAGTCGTTGTAAAATTGGTTCCACCTATTTCTCCGCACGATGTCAACGACACCGTATTTCAGGCGACGATAATCGTTGCATCGCAATGTATTTTCTCCAGGAAAAGCACGGGCGAAAAACTGTTGCGCTTTTTATTTTCGCCTCCTGTTATAATCTGTTTAAAGACATCGTTTTAAAATTACACGAAACCTTCACTGTGTTAAATATTAAAAGATCAAATTTAAACTAATTAAGTTAAGTAAAAGTGTGTCTAAATTATTATTTTATCGTAAAATGTATATATTAACATGTTGTTATTTAACTCCGTTGTTAAATTAACGACATTTTGAGTAGACGCGATCCTAAAAAATGACTTAAAAAATGACTCAGTTAAGTAAATTTAACATTGCAAATTTAACAGCATTGTCTGCTGATTTTCGCTGTAAAATGTTCTTTATAAAAGCTAAAAGGAAGCAATATTTTTCTTATTTTACATAGCTGCATCTCTCATTTTTCTCATTGCTCTTGAATAGATGATATAATTTACTGAAAAAGGCGACATTATTTATATATTATTCTCCTTTCTCTAATGGTGCAACAGTCCAACGTTGGCTTTTTTTAAGGAGAAAAAAATAGCTCAAGTCTTGATTCGATCCTTATATCTTCTTTGAAACTTTCGTTGTTTTTTAATTTTTACGAAAATAGATTATTAGTTCATTACTCAATATTCTCCTGGACGGTAAATTATCTATATACACCATAATTTATTTAACTGAACATCTAAACTTAAAATTTTTTAAATGTTAAATTAGATTTTTTTATCAAGATTTTATTGTGTGATATAAATGAAAAACTGGGGCGTTAGTAATGAAAATTAACTGATAGGTAAACATATTAAAGTTTAATATTTTTAAACGAAATGCATCAGGTATAAATAAAATAAAATTTTGAATTAAAGATTTTGTTAATTAATAATTCAGTGATTCTTAATATAATGACATTTCTTACTTATTCTTTTTTATAAAGTTAGATTTATTTCTAAAATTTATAAAACGAGAAAAGATATGTCATAATAAATGTAATATTTTATTTTACAGTACAATATAAGATATTCTGTTGCAGTTGCGACAAAATTGAATTTCTATTTCTAAAATCAATCACTTAATCGACGTATTTTGACACACAACTACATCTTTTTATAACTTTATTCTTTAGAAAGTCGTCCGGGCCGCGCGGACGACCTCATCGGTGTACGTGATCCTGCCGTAGAAGCTGAGATATCCTGTCGCACTTCCCCAAGTTCTCTACGATCCAATTTACGAATTGGGACGACGGTATACTTGGCTATCTATTCCTACGTTCTCACGTTGCTCAAAAGGACGACCACCGTCCCTTTTTCTTAAATCTACATGTTTACCTCGACTCGCAAGTGCTTTGATGTGTGTCTCACACTAGCATTTGGGATGACGCGTGAAATCTCGGGACTTCGAAGATCGAACGCGATTGCTTTGATCGTATTCTTCAGGGCAGCATTTTAATTCAAGGGGATTCTTGAAAATACGCTGCAAATCGGCAAGACGTTTTCGTCTTTGCTTTCGTCAGGCTTCCCTTTTCCGCTTTTGTACCTTCTGCGCGAGTATATCTCATGGCTTAAGAATCGTCCTGGAATCTCCTAAATCCGTGAATGTGAAAAATCTTCAAAAGCCTGAAAACCCCGTGAATATCAAAATCTTGAAATCGAGAAGTCGATGCTCAAATATAAGAGTATCTACTATAGAACGTTCTTAATCCCGGAGTCAGATCAATGAGTTAATAGAGGATAAAAGAAGTAGCTTATCGTTTTATTCTAGAATCTAATAATCCCTTCGGGTAGCCACATAAGTTTAAGGAGAAATATATGAATCGTTTTCGTACGAGCAATTTTACTTTCGAACAACAAAGTTTTCCCCAACTAAAACCGTTATACAGTTAGAAGAGCTAAGCAATTTGAACTGGGAAAAGTTGAAAAACAGCAGGAAGACTTAAAGAAAGGAACAAGGGGAGAATCCTCGAACGCTGCGGATCTCAGAGGCCATGATTGTCGCAGAATCACCGCAGTCTATGCTACTGTCGTCAGAATTCAAGGATTGCACTTGACGAGATTCTCGACGATCCAATTTATAAATTGGTAGCGATGAGATCCGCGGCAGCTGGTAATGGGTGATGGTCGTATCTTCGCCTTTCCCTTTGACGCGCGCCCCGCGGCCGCGGCCGCGGCCGCGGCCGCGTCACTGCCGGACGTGCGTCGGATAAAAAATTCCAGCTGCGAGTCGCGCGCGGTTAGTTGCTTTAATAGAATTAAACTTTAATTCATTTTAAGTTACGGCGGCGGAATTAATGCCGTGTTTCGCTCCGCTACGCTTCGACCGCTGCCGCACCTCTTCATGCAGCGCGGCTTCGTTTCGCGAGATTTTGTTCGCGCGCTCGCGCATGTTTATCTCAATCTCGCCGGATTACTTTAATGAAGTAATTAACGTTTGTTCGGTTTCTTCAGCGCGATCCGGTAATCCGGATATTCGAGTTTATTAGCTCTCTACTCCCCATCTGGCGCCGCGTCTCTGCTCTCGAAGCGCTTCCTCCTCGGCGCGGAGCACGCGATTCCAGCTTTTCTCCTCCGTATCCAATTTACAAATTGTGAGCCCCCCATTCTTATATCGCTCTTCTTCAATTTGCAACAACGCACCTTGAGGATACGCAGAACAAGCTCGGATGAGACACCCGCGAGGGAACAAAATTCGACGATGCCCTTGTTATTCTCAGTCAGCGTCGTTTTACTTTGCAGAATACTTTATTGAAAGTGCAAAGGCTCTTCTGTACTTGCAATTCCCTCATTCTGATAAGATATAATTGTATTCTCGGCTTTCTATTTCTCGCGGCTCTCATCGGATTAATCTATTCGGTTCAAACATTGTATTGAATGATATTTTAATAACTAATATTACAATTAATTGATTTTACTTTTAATTTGCTAACATTTATTATAATTTAATGTTCATTTACAGCTGTTTTCTATTTCGTAACCGGATAATGAATGATATTATTATTTCTGATTACATAATATTATTATTAGAGACACGTTAAACGAGCAATTTTTTTTTATTTACTGTCCCCTATTATTGTTTTTACGTAGAACGCGAGCACCACTGGAAAAGGGGATCGAGTTTGCAGTAACGGCGAATAATAGAATATTTCATTCCCCGCGGTTGCTCCGAGAATTGCAGCGCGGAATATGAGCGAGCGTTTTTTGCCCCCATGTAATAATCACGTTGATTTTTACGTGCTTTACACAAAGTTGTGTGTAACCGGATACGCACGAATTTCGCGGCGGTCGTTGGTGTTGTTTTGCATATTCTATTGTTATTTCGGTATTAACGAATTTAAAACTGAAACGACACGTGCGGCCTTCCTGCTTTGGATTTCAGCGCACGGGGAGGGGGGGGGGGAGATAAAAGAGCGATCCCTTTTAGAGCGAATGGCGGACTCCCCAGCGTAATACGAACTCCACCGTGAAACGTAGAGTTTCGTGTTTCATTGGTACACGAAATACAGAAAAATATTCGAGGTGAATCGCCAGTCAGATAATATCCACGATTTCGAGCTACATCGGCGTACCGTCTCATCGTAATGTCAATTAGGATTTTCATCAAGTGCGAATAGATATAATTTCATTCTCTTGATTCAAATGTGGCGCAATGGGGTTATTAATTATTATATGAGAATGCAGTCACGAAAAGCAGAATAATTAATATAATTGAAAAAAAGAATTTATTTTTAAAACTCTTGAATTCTTCCTCTTTTACATTGAGCACCTGTGACTTTGTGATTTTTCCATAATTTTGAGACTATAATTTCCATTTTTTAAATAAGCTCTTTAATTTACTAAATATGTAAGTACCCATCTTATTTACGTACGCTCTTACATTATGGCATCGTATGTCACTAATTATATCTTTCTTCTTTTTTCCTTTCCGCTTTCCGTATATAATACTCGTTCTTTTTACCTCTCCTGATGCACAATGGGATGGGGGGTATCAAGTATCGCAACGGTTTCGATTCGCGGCCGGAGACAGTCGACTCCCTCGACGACGATGGATCGCCTCGGTTGTCGTCGACGGGATGGATTATCGAACTGCCGATAAATTATAGAAGGAATTTCGCGAGCAACTCGGCCAACGTGCCAGCCAAGGGACACGAAATTTTTATCGCCCGGGCATCGTAAAGAGCATCCCCGTAAAGTATTATTGCATCTCTTGGATGTAATGCAGTTAACTTTTACGCGAAGCCATCCGCGATGCGGCGGCTACGGAAACGAAGAATCGACCGTGTCCGATGCGAATGGAAGCCGTTATTTGCATAATTATCTCGCGCGGTTGTTATTCGCGCTCTCGGTGCAACGATAATGCCTCGCAGCAGCATCGGTTTACGGTGTAATTATTATCGCCTAAGTTTTACGCTCAGTTTTGTTGGCGCAGGTTAATGCTAAATAGTTTCTCTCGCGGAATTCAAAAAGAAAGAGTCCCAATGTCGCACGCTAGCGAATGAAAGACATCTTTGCTCCCCGCGACGGACGAGCGATTCTTTTTCCAACTCGCGCCGAATCGATTAATGGTAATTCTGCCCATCGATGTAATTTATAGCTCTCATCTTCGACAACAATCGCGTTAAATTAAGCGTCGCTGGGTAGATCAGCGCGATCGGTGTTAAATCGCCGGCTGCAGGAAACGCAATGGGCTGTGAAACAAAAAAAAAAGGGGGGGGATTGCGATACACTCTCGCGAAAACGAAGCGCCAATCGCTTACGTCAATTACGGGAATCGACGGTGCTTACCGGGCGAGTTGTTACATTAACGCGGAAATATTGCCTCCGTTTGCGAGCGATACGCGCGCTGCACAGGTCTTTCATTTATTTTTCGAACCTCTTTCCGGTTGCAGCAGCCCTGCGCGCGAGCGCGTGCGCAACCCTTCCCCCCTTCTCTCTCTCTCTCTCTCTCTCTCTCTCTCTCTCTCTCTCTCCAACCCATTGTCCTTTTCTTATTTTTCTTTTTAATATTCCCGTTCGCTCATGCGCAACATCCGTTTATTCGCTAATTAATGGTACGTCCGCGCTAGTATCCGGAAACTACATCGTGCTGTGTGCACCGTGTACAGTAATAGTAATTATACGATCTCCCTCACACGCCCACGCCCTGTCTTTTTCTCTCTCTCTCTCTCTCTCTCTCTCTCTCGCGGAATTAAAGCGAGGAGAACTCGAGAGCATATTTTCCTATATTTCCAGTCAGTTTATAACGAAGTTACATGCGGAGGATAAAATCGCATAGCTTTGTTTGCAGCCAGATAGCTGTATTCACGGATTCAATTACACATCACGCTTGACTTGAGGAATTAGTTTCTCGCAAATAACGCCTGACATATCGCGGATGCCGCGAGTATTATTCAAACTTGTTTCCTGAATCGAACAAATTGTATCGACTGGCGAATCGCGGTCGCAAAGATCTCTCGGCGTTACCGTTTAAGCGATGTAAATGTTAATTCGCCGCGATTCATTCTCGCGCCCTTATTCCGTCTTAAGCGGTTAATCGTCGGCTAATGACTCCTGCCGGAGCTGTCCTTTCACCATCCGCGCCGCACCGATAGTATTAAACTAAACCGTCGCGCATAATTCGCGACGATTACTCGATTCCGCCTGCTATCCACCCAGGCGTTTATTCCCAACCGATAGCGCAAAAGTATAGATAGCGGCAAATTGGAGATAACATTTCTGCATAAACTTTGCATTGAGATTAAACGAACGCCAATTCGCCCGATAGATTTTATCTCTCGAGAGACGGAAACGAGACGATGGGAGGGAGGGAGAAGGAAAGAGGAAGGGAAGGGGACGCGATCAAAATGGACTTACAGGTTGAATTAACCGGATTCGCGCGATAAATTAGCCGGTATCGGAAGGCAGGAATGACGAGAGGGAATTAAAGTGCAGAAACGAAATAATGTAGTACCGGTTACTACGCTTCGCCGACCCTCGATGAGATTCTGATCGAGTAAAGTCTATTTATTTTGCGTCGAACGTCGAAGCAGAGCCATCCCAGCGAAACGTGGCTGCTGCTGCAGCGCGGCAGTTATTGGACGACTAGCAAGGGACGTTTAACGGATATCAAGACTGATGCGCCTTCGCAAATTGGCGACGTAATTATTATTGTTAGCGTGAACGGACCAACTCCTCGAGAGCTCATAATGCAATCCGCATTCTCTCGAAGCGCGTTTGCACGCCGCTGCTCAAGAAAATTGCATTTGTCGCAACCGTAGCAAACGGGAGCGATTGTGCCTGGCCGTGCTCCGTTCCGCTCGCCGTGTTATACCAATAAACAGAGACGACGCTGCTAACAAAGCTAATGCAACGGAATTATCCAATAGTTAGTTAACGTAATGTAGGAATAATATAATTACTGCTTCTGTCTACGCTCGCTGCCGCGTATAAATCGCGATGTTTTATTTGATATATCTTTCTATCTTGTACATACATACTCGTGTGTCGGAATACATATTTCTACAATGGAATAAATTATATTCCTTCTTCCTTTTTGCCGTTTCATTATTATTATTACGTTATTGCATAAAAAATCGATGGGAAATAATAGCGGCGCAGTTGAATTAATTGTTCGCGTGTCATTAAAATATCACGGGATATCTTTTTTCCGTTCCGTCGCGGTATTCGATATTTTCGTTGTGTAAGCCGATTCCGATTCGCGTTTTCGTGCCGCGGAGCGGTCTCGTTTTCGAGCTGTCGATATCGATTTACGCGCAACGGGCGGGATTTGATCGGCTACGCATGTCGAATCTGCGCGCTTCCGACGGCCGACAATGGCCGAATGGGAAAACGTTCCGGGGTTCGTCCCTTGTGTGAAAGAGTTAAAGCGAGCGTTGTAAAGTCATCCGCTTAACCGGCGCGAATGAAATCCGCCGAACGGATTTTATCGCGCGGGAAAGGAACGGTACACCGGGATGACGGAATACTTCCACGAGATTACCCGCCGCCAGCCCATTCGATTGTTCCGCCGGTGTGGAGGGATCCCGCCACCGGAGCAGTCGATTTAATTGCGCTCCTCCGCCGTTTTTCCCTCCTCCGCGCCCGAATTCGCTGATTTCCGGCCGCTCGACATCCTTCCGTTTCTTCCTCCTTGCGATCTCGCTACCGCAGGCAGTCCGAGAGAATCCGCCCTCCCTTCCTTCCTAGACTTTGAGCAAGCGTGAAACGTCTCGATCGATTCCACCCCCTACACAACGTGAGAGAAAACACGATATATTAGCTCATCCATTACTCTGTAATAAATCATATCGTTGACTACTTCGTTCCAAGGTTTAACGTTCCAAGTTCTTATTGCGCCGGTGGTTTCCATTACCCAATCCGTTTAACAATTCATCGCGAGCGCGAATTTATATTTCCGTTCAATTAATAATCAACTGTATAATTACTTGATTCAGTGAGAAAAAAAAAATCTCCTTTGAGTAATCCCGATCGCGCAAGCGATGCCTTTGAAAAAGTGCTTTTAAAACATAACGGAGATTATATTTGCAAGAGTGCATCACCGTGATCGAGGAGATGCTCTCAAGAAGGGATGAATTATTTACGATTACAACGCGGCGCGTACAAGAGAAGTCCGTTTGACGGAAATCCCGGTTGCGTGTGCGAGATTTCTCGGAGATGTGCTCGGTACTCCAAGATTTCCGCCACGCTGTAAACACACGCGATTTTTTTTCCGCCGCCCTCCATAACTGTCTCACGTATACGAGAACGAGGGGGTACATGTAGTTCGCGACGCGTATACGAAACGTGTGCGCGGAGGGTCCGCGAACGACCGCGTGAACAAACGACCCGTGTCTTATCACCGCGCGACTGCATTTTATTATCTAAATGGCTTTCAGCGAGCCACGCCACGGGTAGTCGTAACCGGGACGTCGCTTTACGAGTCGGCGGACTTTCGAAGAAATTCCCTTCGCGCGCCGCCGCGCCCCCGACTTTTTCGAGATACTTTAAGGGTATTCGCCCGAGCGAATCTATCCCATCTCCTCCTTCCGTCGGAAATTTTTCTTCCCATTTCTTCTGGCCAACTTCTTTGCCTACCGATTTTTTTCCCCATCGGATCGCATTTTTATTTAATATTTGTTCAGAAATTGTTAAACAGACGTCCATATTATTTCATACTTTGTTACATTATATTTTTGTATATTTTTGTTTCATCTGAAACTGATTGGCCATACAAGAGATCTTCATTATTTGACGTTGTGTGTAATTTATTTGGACGAGCGAACTTATTCGCACAACATTATTTGCATTATTACGATAAGCTATTATATCGCGCTGTAATTCTGATATCCATTATCAGTAATTAACGAGTATAATATTATCGATGTATTATTTTACGTACAGAAGCTAAAATTGCTCGCAGCGACGAACACGTACTTGGCGTTTTATCCACGAGTTTGTTACTCTCTGTTGACCAGTAAACAGAAGAATAAAAAGATAGGACGAAATGCCGCGCGCGTACGCTTAATGGTCTACAAAGTACGATTGCAAAATTCATAAGTACCGTGACGAGTCGGACTTGAACCTGTTATTATACGTGTAACTTTTATACTGCGAGTTTAGCTGCTCGCGATGAAATTTTGACTGTGTAGCTCCGTTTCAATGCCAGAGATATTTCAGAAAGAAGGAAAATACCTCTCCTACCCCCTGTTGAATATTCTCTCGCAATATATCTAGCGGATTCTAAATTTTTCTGCGAAATCTGCGACGCAAATATTTAATAAATTTCATAAAAACCAATGTAAATATGACGAATAATAAATTCGCGGTTTTAACCGCCCACTGTTATCTCGTTGACCGAATTCGTTATATATTGTGGTTCGCCCTATGAATTTATCTCCGACTGCTGAATTAATGATAGAATATCGGTTCGCGTCCTCAACGTGCAAAAAAAATAACCCATTGACTTTAGAAACTTCAAGCCAGAAATAACGCGGAGTCGTTTCATCGATCGTCTGTCATAAAACGCTTTGTATTGCAGATCAATAGGGGTGGGCAGAATGCTTCGTTATACTATATAGCGAACGTTTAGAAATCGATACAATGCGGAAACTGTCTCTCGACGTCTATTCGACGTATATCATCTTTGGCATTCGAAACCTGTCGATATCAATGACTCATTAAGTCGAGGTAATGACCGGCCAAAGATAGAATCGTTACCTTGGAATTCTGCCATTACCGGACCGAGAAGAAGAAAATAGCGCAGACAGAAGTTTCAAGAGATTAACGATCGAACGCAATGAAATCACGTTTCCTCGCGAGATGACGTGATATCGAGAATCTGTTTGTAAACGTTTCTGTTGCTCGTTATCAGAACCATTATCCTCGAAAACCACTATACAACTCACGTTTCCAGTCGATCTTGGAAATGCGTTTTAAGCAACTTTATATATTGCAAACGCAATTATTTATTTTTTTTTTAATATCAAATTACACTATGTGGATAGTATAGAAGTCGATAATTATTTTTTATCTCGTGTGTACAATTTTCAGTTCGATTTAAAATGAATACAGAATTTAAAGGAAGAATTGACATAAAAGAATTTATATAACAAAGGGCATGAAATTCGCGACTGTTACAGATCCCTTTTACGGTACGGTGCGAACGGATAAAAGGGACGAAAAAAAAGGATTGCTTAACAAGACACGAGACGTCGACAATGTTCCGATATACTTCGTTGCACCTCCTCGTCGTAAGGCAGACAGCGCTTCGCGCCTATTAACGCTCGCGGCGAAAAGTTTTAATTAACAGTATCGAGCGGACGTTCCCATTTCAATCGGCTTGCAAAGTTCAGACCAGCTGGTTGTAAAAAAGAAATTTTTATTTAATTCGGGCTTAGTTCGCTCGTTAGAGATAGATATCGCGATGGAGAGAGGATCGCTGACTTCATTCCCCATTTACGATAATCGATAGTGCGTGATCGCAACTGGGTGAATTTTGCACTTGAGTTTTATTCCGGAGCAAAAACACGCTTTTCCACTCGTCGGGAGCTTTTCCTTTGCTCTCTGATTTTGTAGCTTTGATTTGTAAGTCCTCGAACTTTGCTGAAAAAAACGTTTAAAGGAAAATCCCGTGATGATCGGGCCAATCAATTTTCCTTTCGATGATTTCCATTTATTCCAGGGTGGTTTCTCGCATGCTTTAACTGCTTAAATATTTTTCATCTATCTGCGACGTCGTTAAGAATAAACATACAATATTGTACGATATGAGCATTATCAAATTCTTGAAAGATACATCTTTATTTTTATTATTTTGATTACGTAATTTCTCTCTATTGTGTATTAAGTTAAATAACTCTGTCTATGATGGATCGTGCGTGTCATAGTGACGATTATAAAACTTGATATATTAGCGATTATATGGAAGAGAGATGCATTCGCTTTTCTTGCCGCATTTTCCCCTACAGCGATATTTTCCCTAAGGAGAGTTAAATGTAAATGCAAAAATGCATTATTTAAGTTTAATGGGATCAGCAGTGCTCGGCTTCTGGCGCAATGGACTAAAAGGGATTACAAAATGGCATACGTTGCAAAATAAGTTTTTAAGTTTTTTATTTAATTAATATTACAAAAACGTTTTGATAATACAGATAAATGTGAATTTATAAAGGCTTTATAATGTAGCAAATGGAAAAAAAGTAATATTGTAATAAAATGTTAATATCAAATGTTTGAAATCAAAATAAGCGTTGAAAATGGAAAATATTCAACATTTTCCACTCGCTGCTCATTTTGCGTTTCCGCCGTTGGATACACTGCTACGATAGGAGAACCTCGTAATTCTCTTGGCGAGTGTGAAAAATCATATCAACCCCGATGTTACCAATCGCAACGCGAGAAAATCAACGCCGCACAATTTCCGGCGCAAATCCATCGGGTTTATAGGTACGTGAAGCATGTATCGAGGTGTCGCGGTGTGCGGGTATTCCACTTTCTTCTTCCTTTGTGTCCTCCGATGAGCTTCGGTGGAGAAAAATGGACGACGGAGGGCGGGGGAGGGCACAGCACGACGTGCACGGCGAGACGCGATTACCGGGAGACAAAGAGTTTAGCGGATAGAAACCATGTTTCCCGATTTCGCACTTGGAGTCGCAATCGCGGCCAATATATGCAGGCCACGCGTATCGATTTCAGCAAACGGGCACGAAGAATAGCACCGAGTGCGTGCATGTACGCGTATATATACGTTTTTTTTACGGGAAATGCGCATCGGGCTCGTGCACACGTCGAACGCATATGCTGCCCTATAGGGTGACTGGGCAATTTTCATCATACAAAATGTTCTATTTTTTTTTTCTATCAAACCCACGTTTAACACTCGGCAAAAGACACGTGCAACGTTTGCGCGTAACAGCTTTTGTCACATTAAAAGCTGTAACGCGAGGTTTATATCGAGATATTTTAATTATCGCGAAAATGTTGAGATTATTTCGGAGTGCGTCGAGTGTAAGGCACATATTTTATATCTCGGAATATAACTCTATTTCGCCTCTCGTATTTTACGGCGAGCGCGTAAACAATTTCAAATCGATGGTAGTCGCCGGCTAATGATTCCCATATATAGTGTGCTCTATATAGTAATAGGCAAGGGTAATATATTTTCAATACCGATTCGTGTATTTGTGTAACGAAATCGTCCGGAATATGCATCGCAATGTGCAACATTTTCAGAATTTCTATCGCGTATTCACTGCAACGACTGTGTCCTCGGTTAATGCTTTAATTCAATGGCCGCGCGTGCGGATTCGAGAAAGAGAGAGTGAGCGAGAGCGTGCATTTGTGTGCGTGCGCGCGCGTGCGCGCGCACGTGTATATTCGGTCCACAACAACTTAATGAATTGGCATGCAACTTTTTTAATCCCCATCGGGCCAACGGTGTAATCAGCAGCTGCCGCAATTACGCGGCGCCGTCGACGACGTAGCCGCGAAAGTCGGATATTATGTATGCGCGTGTATAACTTTACGACCACGTTTCGCGTCGCGTCGCGTCGCGCTGCCAGGACCAAGTTGCGCGGTGATTTCGTTACGGCCGGCGAATAAAGGATGTGCGTTTAGGACGTTACATTGTACGCGCGTGCGATGATATTTTCCGTGATACAGTAAGCGTCGCACTTGACAAACACCCCGCCCATCCACCGAAAAATGCTAATTTAACGGGGCCGGGGAATCTCCCGGCGTTACGGCGTTGTCCGAACAATGGTCCGCGGCGGGAGAATGGGCGGGAATAAGAAATCCAGATTAACGCTTCGCGCGTTTACTCTGAGATGTTATTGCAGCTTTCCTACGACTGGATATAATCAAGACGCGATAAAAGTCCAAAAGTCTAAGAACATCTGTTTGCCTCTCGGTTTCTCTGAAGTACCTCTCGGTTTTTATTAAGTATGCAAAGGTGGAGGGAATGTAAGATTGCTATCCGGCTTCTCTCCGCATTGCACGCGTAGAAAATTATATGTACCGTGCCGAAATAATATGCAACCGCGCGCGGCGCGCAGGTGGATGTGTACGTGTATATCATCTAATGATGTATACTGCACGACGGTAAGGAGCTAGAGCGCGCACGGTGTACCTTGCTTGCACGCCGTTCATCCAGTTACATTCCTCGGCTGCGAAGATCTTTCATCTCTCTGATAAATTTCGCATACACGTATACACATGCAGACGCCACGTACACTGGAGCGCGCGCCGCTCTCCCTCCCTTGATTCTTTTATTTCGACTTCGCCGGGGGAAGCTACGTATCCCATTTCATACCTGAAATAGGACGCCATCGGGCTTCCTCCAAAATTCCGTACGTGCCTGAAAACGGTCCGACGGTATAAATATTTCCCGACGGTGCTGCCGCTTGTAGATCGTTCCGCCAACATGGAATAACACAATGAGTACGGAGCGCATCTTCGGAAGCTGCAAACGCTGAACAAGTATAGGACGTACTGAGCGGATCGACCATTTCGGGATAACGTCTCTTCTCTTCAAAATTCCCCGGGCGTCCCCTTCTAAGGTGCGCCCTTATTGGGATAAGATACGGCGCGTCATTCCCCATCCCCTTTAGCGGCGCGACGTGTGTGTCGTTTCGCGTTATCTCCCATCTTATCCTTCGTGAACGACCGAATTAAACGCCCGGGGGAAAAGAGCCCGGGTGATTTCGAAAAATGACTATCGGGAATACACGCGTATATTCGATGCGAAACGATGTGGTTACCGAGTCGCGGTTAATTAAACCCTCCTCCGAAAAGCGAGGCGCTCGATTAATGAACTATTGGAAATGCACTCGCAGGGTAAATTACGGCCGACGTTTCGCAACTCGAAAGTTTGCCCGTCGCATTAAAGTCGAACGATTCTCGTATTTCGTTTCGGCATTAGTCAGAGAGTGACGCGATTCGTCGGCAAGTCCGCAACAAGCTGTGTTAAATCGTAGATCGATTATCGTCGGGACGACTTTTAGGGCACGCGACATTTTTCGCCCGAAGGGGCGGGCGAGCGCGGAACTGCGGAACCGGAGGAAAATTATGCGGCCCTCGTTGCGAAACTTCTACTTTCTGGCACAGGCAGAAACGCCCTTTTCGTCCAATTTCCTGTCCCTAATTTCCAAAAGGCGAGCAGGTTGCCGAAGTGACGCGATTTTCGCGAAAAACTTTCCTCGGCAACTCCGATTTCTCGCGTCTTCTCTCTCTCCGCCTCCTTTCCGTCGCTCTGTCGCCGCCGGCGGGCGACGGAATGATTTACCGCGACGACAGACCGCGTCGGAAAGTTTGTCGCTGCAGCCGACGCATTCGTCCTGGCAGACGGATTCTCCTCACCTGTTCCAGTCGCTTCTCGGGACTCCTGCCAAGGATACCACCCCACGGATCGATGCGACAACCCACCCTGGTTAATGCTAGTCAAAACGTCGTTCATACGAGCCTCTGTGCGCCGACGAGCGAGAGAGGAAGAGGGTGAACCCTCCAAGACCGGAGGCATAAAAGATGGAGCGACGAAGAGAAAGAGAGAGAGAGAGAGAGAGAGAGAGAGAGACTGCAGGCGGGGGAGGACAATCCTGTCAGAGGACCTCCAGGGAGGCAACGAAAATTCGCAAGGACCCCACCCCAACCCGCGCTGCAATCTTCCAGCCAATCTAATCAGTCGGTACGCCTGTACAAATCTGCAGGAATTTAGGACCGTCCTTCCGTTATCTAGATTATTTAGTGTCTGCCCGAGCTGTCTCCTCCACTTCCCTCCCCGCGACCAAGCCTATCTTCTCCTTTCTCCTCCCTCCGTCACTCTCTCTCTTTCTCTCTCTACTTTGTCGCAGCGGAAGTGGATATACGCCAGGAACGGATTTCGAGGGTGCATGCGCAATGTAGGTGCACCACCCGTCTCGTCCCTTCGGAATCCCCTTCGTGCTTCAGTCGCCATGCTTCCTCCCTTTCCGCTCGCCCTTCCCTCCCCCTCGGGGTCTGTCTCCGGTTCTTTCCGCCGCGACGAATTCGCGAGTCTGGAAACCGACGACAAATGGTTTTTCGTGCTGTCGGGCCGTGCGGTCGCGGCCGCAGGTCGCATAATTGGAGCTGTAACACGTGCTACAAACGTTACGTGAGTTTTCTCGCCGCTCGCGCAGAGGCAAATAGGGGAGAATAGAGAATAGAGATCGAGGTGTGGAATCGGGGGTGGCGAGGCGCAGGAAGAAGAGGCAGGATGGTTGCGGTATAAAGGGGCCAGCAACTGATCGCGGCATGATCGCGGCCCCCGGCTTAATTACCCCGGCGCTTCTTGCCGGTAATCTGAATTTTGCACGCAAGCCGGAGGCGGGAATGTACACCGGTAGTGTAATATGCTGCAATTAAGGATGAATTGTGGCGTGCTTTGGCTGCGAATGCTTGTCTATTACGATACATGTCCTTTTTTTTGGCGGGATTTCGAAACGAGCCGGAGGGGGATTATTTTCGATGCGAAACCGACCCGATCGGAAACCCCGGTTCGCCGTTAATATCCGCGGCAATTAATTTTGTCTTCTTTGCCATTCGGAATTGAGAGCTGGTGTAACACAACCAGGCTCTAATCAAGCTCTTCTCGCTAACGATCTGCGCGTAATCAATTATTTTAGATTCAAATAATAACAACGTTATGTGTCGCAATTGTGGTGCATTTCTAAACCGCATAAAGGCAGTAAACAAAGCTCAAATAACTTAAATGGCATAACAGCTAATAGTGTAGCCCTTATACGCAATATATATATATATATATATATATATTTATTTATATTGTATATATGTGAACGGTAAATGAAATCAATACGTTATATATAAATAATATACGGAAAATATACGGGCAGAAGTGTAAACCATTTGCAGTGGTTCGTTACGCGCAGTAATAACTAATTAATACGCGATAATTTGCGAACCTGTCCGCCGCAGCTAATTCATCGGTTCGTTGTTGTTGCCCGTATAAATTCCATGGAAAACATTAATTATCGTTACCGACGGCTTTTATTATTTATCATTGCGCACGACGGACAGCTGCTTATCCAAAAACCGATGGCAAATACTTTTTTTCGTGCCGTCGTTCGTGGGCAGCTCTCGCATAATCGCGCGCTTGTAACACGTGTTACTGACGCGACGGCCGTCCGGCGAGTGAAATTTACGGCAGAAAAAAAGGGACGGTCGCGCCTGCAGCACGTGAGTGATCGAGCCTCGATTGTGCCTCGCGTTTAAGCGTGCGGTTGCCTAATTATCCACCGCTTCGCGCGCGTAATCGCAATTTCGCACGCGACGACGTGCGAGGCGGCACATAAACAACCGCGGCTTCGGCGCGGGGGGAAGAATTTGCTATCGCCCCGCGTTCAACAACCTGTCCATAAATAATAAGAAAACCCACCGTATCCTGTGCAGTCCATAAATACGTACGTCTGCGGTACGTCTCATTATTGGATTTATTAACGCGCGAGTCTTCCTTCGGCGGCGCTTTACTTTTTTCCATCACGCAATTTTGTGCAAATATTTGTTTCCAAGAGACTCCTCTCTGTTATTTCTATCGCAAGATAGCGCAGATTTTTTTTCCCATATTTTTACGTGACGTTGATCGAGTGGCTACATGACTCTTTAACTGTTCGCCGTTATTTATTATTCCAACATTTTCTCGAGCGCTACGAGTTTTCAAATGGCGGCGAATATGTTCTCGGAGGCGGTGTTACGGGGGAGGCGGCTCCAATAAAAGTTTCGCCAAAAACTGAGCTACGTGAACGCGCGTGTAGTTCCGTTGCCAACGTGATCAGATTTTCGAGCCGTATGACGTACGGCTGCGAAACGTCGGCAGCCACACGGCGGTCCCGGGGAATCGAACGGGATTTACCGTTGGTTTTTCATGCATCAGCCGCGTTTGGCGGCCTAGCACCACATAATCGACGGACGTTATACCGCGAACTTTGCCGGCACGTGTTACTGACACCGCCGCCAGCGGCGGTGGCGGTGATGGTGGTTAGATTTACGGAGATCAATCTTGCTCCTTTTTTTCGGGCCGTCCGTAATGCGCCGAACTTGGCCGTAAATTACGGGCGGAGCTTTCTCCGTGCGGCAACGTTTCTCCCCCGCTTAAGTATTCCACCGTCGGCCCACTTATGCCACCGATGCATTTTTATGCGGCCGATTACCCCTTTCTGCCCCCTCTCGCCCGCGCAGAATTTTCTGTTATCCGATCTTCTCTCCGCCCGCCACGGCATCATTATCCGTGGCACAAATCGAGGAGGTAGACCGTTTCGCGGATATATTTATTGCGTTATTATCTGCTCTTACACTTCTCCTTTTATTTACGGCACCACTTCTATCGTCTTCCCACTTTGCTACTTTAATGAGTGCCGCGAACGAGAACTTCAGTAGTTCGGGACGGGCGAAGTATAAAATCGTGTCGGCGATCGAAATTTCTCAGTTCAGTGAGTCGAAATTTGAATAATAAGTGAGACGATCTCCGTGAAAACTTTGATATTTTTCTTATTCACTTTTATTTCTCGCCAATACTTAACACTACCCGAAATGCTTGCTGTCAGATTTTATTCCTCAGCTAGCTAAACAAGTTCAAAATGATTAGTATCCTTTTTTTTACATCAATGAGTCTTTTCCAGTCTTTTAATCAAATAAAAGAGGCAGTAGAGGCAACTAAGCTCTAATACTTTCACGAACCAAGAGATTCTTGCTGCGCAATCTACGTCGAATATTTGTCTATTTCCAAATTTATTTTATTATCAATAGATTGTATGCAATAATTCGTAGATGCAAATCTCAATGCCCCGACGCATTGTCGAGGCACATCGAGATGAAGCGTTACGAGAGCGGCTTAAAGTATCATTCTGCTTGTGCGCGTTACTTAAATTAGACGACAAAGGCCGCCGAATGACATAAACACCGCGTGGAGGCCGCGTCATTTTAGTGCGAGTTAACGGTCGGAAATGCCGTCGGTCGTTAACCACTTTCGACGGATCTCTCAAACACACGCACGCTCCTTTGTACACACGGACGACAGATAACGCGCGCGGCCGCGCGGTTTTACGACTGCCGCTGGCTATAGATTACACTCCGCGAAGATGCGTTTATTGGACGCTAGCCGAGCATTTCGCGCGAGCTTTTATTGGTCGGCCGATAATTCCGCAGATCCTGCAGCTTATAATCAAGCGTCGACGCAGCGGCACACGGCGAGTCATAAATAAAAATTAAAAAATTTTTATAACGTGCGCAGAAGCGCTGAGCGCTAGTCTCGGTTGCATATTGAGTTTTGGGAGGTCGTTCCGCCTCGACGTTGGGACGATTAATTATTCTTCAAATTTAATACATTATCTTACTGCTACAATTATACTCAATTATGCTCAACTCTATTTCGAAATGGATTTATTTACAGCTAAAAAGTAGGACGTGATTTACATAAAATATTTAGTCATATCTCCATTCTTTATATTCTTACATTCCATACTCTTTATTATTTTTCCCTGACAGTCTGTCCTCTTCCAATTTATACGCTATTTATGTCTTTAATTATGATTTTCACAGCCTATTACCTTCTTATTTATTCTTCTAATTTCTTTTTTTCCATTCTTTCTTCTCTGCTCTCTTTTCCATTATCTTTTCCTTTTTTTTTTAACCAAAATTTCTCCAACACTATTTCTTTCTCCTTATTTAATTCATCAGTTCAAATTCTTAATCTTTCTTCCTTATTTTTCCTTTAAAGTATTCTTTTGTTATCTTACTCTCTCCTGTAAAATGTCTTAAATTTTCCATTCCTTGTTGACAGAAAACGCATAGCGTCTTTTTTTCCTCCAACCAGCTCATCTCTATTTTACGATTGATTACAGATAAACTTGCCATTAAAATTTTGATTCTCGAGTTTCTTTGTTAATGAATGTATAGAAATGTAATATGCTTTAAATTAGTCTGGATATGACTGCGAGCGATGTTTTCCCATTCGTTTTATCATCACGCATCCCTGACTGTCGTTTCTAAATAACTCGATGTTCGTACCTAATGGTGGCCGATACCACATCATTTTGCAGAGAACATGCGAGTATATGTGAAGGGTCTCGAATAACACGCGGGTCCGGGAGGTGGATACGTGCCGCGCTTGACTCCCATTTTGCGTGAACCTATGGTAAATTGCGAATCGCGGAGCGCAGATACGGCACGGGAGGAGGAGGAGAAGGAGGAGGAGGAGGAGGAGGCGTAGGTCGAAAGGGTCGTAACGAGGGCTCGGCCGTAGAGCGGAGGGGCCGGATTTTCCGCCTCGGGATAAAAAGCAGGATCACGACGATGCTCCGCGTCCGTGTTCGTCGTTACGTCAACGGAATACCAATTTTTCCGGTAAACGCATCCACGTCCCGGTACTTAGAAGCTCAGAGGCAGTCTCGCAATTGCTCTGAATGCGCGTCTCATAGAGAGAAGTTTTAGCTCGCGCAGTTTTCGCAACGGATTAATTCCGCTCGAATAAAAGAAGAAGTGGCATTTTCACGAGTGCATACGCAATGACAACCGTGTCTTAGGTTCCTGTAGATAGAGGAACCTCCTTCTCCTTTTACTCTAAATTCAACATCCCTTGAATTTAGAACCTTTGCTCCGTAAGAGAACCTTTACTGCGTGATCGTGTAAAACTAAGAACCCTTCATCACTTGAATAAAGAAGATTTCACGAGAAAGGTAGATAATATAATTTTTATGGAAACTATATATCGCGACATTACTTTCATGAAAAAGCTGCACTTCAATCCTTTCAACACTTATCTTGAAATTTCTCTTTAATTTGTGAGAATAATAGTGTGCGCTTTAAAATTGAATTTATTATTGAAACTTTCAATTTACTCGCTACATTTTATCGTTACGCGCCATTTAAGCTATAGCGTCGCAATAATATTTCCAAGTCTTGTATAATTTTGTTTATCGCATCCGTGTTTTCCGACACGACTCAAAGGTATTGCAACTTCTTTCTGGAAAAAAAAGAGTCTTACGTATCCTTTCATGTTGCAACCTTGAAAAATACACGCTCGCGCTATATCCGCTGTACCCGTTCATAAACAAAGCCTTAGAAGCTTGCTGAAAGCGCTGGACCGCTCGAAGTGAAACTTTCTCATCCGGATGGGAAGGGAAGTTGTCAGCCGCCGCAGGGAACGTCATTTCTTCGAAAGCTTCTTCGAAAACACTTCTGTGTAAAAGTATTTCCACCTCGTTCACAAGTGGCGAAGAAATGTTTTATTTCGCGAGGAGGATAATTATTTGGGTGCGTAGAAAATTATCAACTAATAATAAACCGAAAAAATTGCCAACTACAAAAATCTTAACAAGTGTAAAAAATAGAAAAAAAAAACATTCATAATTTATTCTATTATTTGTTTTATTATCTATTCGTATCTATATATTAAGCTAAGTCAAATTATCACAACGAAACGGATAAGAAATGAAAATTATTTGCTAATTTTTTGCTATTTTTTTTGCTTTAGTTTTTAAAAAGTTACAAGAGACTCGATAGCTCAATATTACTTAAGTAACTTTTTAAAAAGTGGAGCAAAACTTTTTAAAAGCAAAAAAAAGCAAAAAATTAGCAAACAATTTTCATGTCTTATTGGTGGTTACGTTCTGATAATTCGGCTTAGCTTAATATACAGATAGATATATTTCCAACTTCATCGATCTCTTGCGAGAGATACGTTAACAACACGGATGAACACGCGTCGCCCCCTCGATATTGAATGTTTCGAGAAATCGGCGAGAGCGAATTGGATACTGTATTGCGTTCGAGTACTAATTGCTCGATAATTACGATTTCACGTTGCACACCGGACACGCAGCGCCGGTGGTCCGCCGAGGTGAAGGGCGGGGGACAAATGCCGGAAGCAAATTGAAATTCAACAGTTCGGTGGCAAGGAACCTATCGGAGGGTGCGCAGCCCGCCACCGTGCCGGTATTGCTGGTTAACTGGGGGGGGGGGGGATCGGTCGGTGCGAGCATGGTATTCAGAGGGGGTTACCGAATATCGTGCCCGTCGTCGAGGTTGAGATGTGGCGGCTCTGGATACGCGACAATTGGGCACCGAGATGAAGGTCACACAATATGGGGGCCGACATGGCCACAGCGCTATTGACGTTGGTCTAACGTCGGTTTGCTCGTTTGTCATCGTCGCGACTCTGTACAAGATATACCGGGCAATTTTCACTTAATTCTCGCCGCCATTCGGAGTCAATTTTCTTTTAGCAAATACTGAAATATGAATGAGTTTTTGAAGCGAGCAAATTAGAGGAAGTGAATAAATGAAATTTTATTTTCATTTGACTTTGAGTGGCGTTCGCTTTAATAGAATTTTAATTTGAGTACAATCATCGCGGAACATTTAAATAGCATTTAAATAAAAATTGTCTTGATATTCCTTGAAGAGTACATTGAAGTCGTCTGCCCATTCGCGGAATCTGTATATCATACGTGTGAATACAAAGCACGGTGTCACGTACTGCTTATTGCCGAGTCCTATTGTGCAAAGATGCCTGTTGACACGTGGAATGTCCTTTTATAACGCGAGAGAATAGTCGGGGAAGCGACCAGGCGTGCGCCTGATTGAAGATACGCGTCTCTCTCATCGACATCGGGGCCTCAGGGAAAAAAAGAACATCTCGAAGAGAGTACGGAAGTCCCGGGAGTAGGAAACAACGAGCGAACGGGTTATCCTGCTAGCGTCCAACTCCTGTAGTAATTTAATATCCATTGAAAATTACGTACCTCGCGGCAAATATTTGATCCGCGTTAATTTGTTTAAAAAATCTGCGCAAGTACTCCGAGAACGAGTCGATAAAATTACACGGAGTTTGGAAGAGAATACGCCAATAGGCAGCAAACGGCGGACGCCGGTGATTGAAGCCCGATTTTAATTATAAAAGCGGCGCGTAATAGGAATTACGAATTCAGGAACAAGGCCGCGTGGATCAACAGTTAATTAACTCTCTTCCGTGTTAATTCAAAATACGGCGCGCAATCGTGCGACGTGGCCGCGTCGCAGCATCTCTCACGCGTCCTCTTACGCGGCAAAAGACCGGCGGAAAGAGGGAAAGAGAGGAGGAGAGAAAGAGCAGCATGCACGCAGCTGCTGGCAGTTCCCATGAGAAAAATAAATTACGTAATCTCAGAGTCGCGCGATTCGCCCGCCGGCTTGCCCGGAACGTTTTATTGGAGTCCGTCGGGCTGGGCCTCCGACGAAGTAGGGAATATACCGCAGTAAAAATATCGCGCTCGCTCGATATAACGTTCGCCAAGATAGCGAGCAACACACGAGACGGAGGAGACCGGCGATATTCAGATTTGGCGGCGGCAGCAGCAAGAAAAAAGGACGCGGAAAAACGTCCGAACAAGAAACACGTGAAATTTATCATTTTATTCTCTTGTTTTTTTCATATCGATCAGAAACTCAGAAATAATTGTAATGCGAATTTCGTTTTTTATCTCTTTCACGATACTATACTATGATGCTGCAGGCTGAGTTGTTAATACATTTTGCACAGGAGGAAGTAATTACGGTACGAACGAAAATAATAAATGTATAATGAATATATTGTTTTTTTTTCTTTCCGACGCTTTGAAGCCAACTGAAATGTAAACGATATTTTAAAACAGTTGGAAATCGATGTGCTGCTTTATGGCTACGATATTTTCGAGATATGTATGTAGAAATTTTGGAGAGCGTATGCTAGAGGAAAATAACGTTTCTACCAGATTTCTCTGTTGGATCCGACGTCGTGCGTGTTCGCTTTATGCTTCGTATTTCGTGATGTTTTATGGATTCCGGTAGCGAGTGATAACATAAAGTTGCCGTATAAAGGTTGTCTTCTCTCGGTAGCACGTGACCCCGGGGATGCGATCGAGGGCTGCGCGATGGGGCCCTCGTGCTCGCGGGAGTGTCTTGACAGAAACGAGCACTTCGAGAGAAATGTTCCTCCAATTACGGCCATCCCTCTCCGCCGTGAGGAGGAGAGCGGATCCTCCCGGGAGAGCCATCCGCCTTCTCCTCCACCGCGTAAAAATTCCCGGTGATTCCGCTTTAATTTAACGGCGCCTGTCCACTCCGCGCGCGTACCATTCCGTGAGGCGAAATACAAATGCAAATGCAACCTCGTATGTGCAACATGTACACAACACATATCCCACGAAAGAAATGCAATTCACCGTGCACCTCGCCCGGAGTTGCCTCCCAGGAAACACTGGATAAACTGCACCCTTATGCAGATGCAATCGAGCGCGTGCGCGCGCTTAAGAAAGCGCCAGCCGTTCCGCGGAAAAGTCCCGGAACAACGAAGGTCCTCCGCGACGCTGGAAATCTTACTGTCCTCGGTTTGCGTTCAGGTCGCCGACCGCTTTTACTCTCGAAAAATTCTCGGTTCGCTCGTCGCGAAAATCCTTATCTTTAACATCAGCGAGAGAGATTCTTCCGAGCAAAGTGCGAATTTTTATGACTGCGCCGATCCTTGTAGAATTCTTCGCGCTGTCGTCATCTCGTTCGAGGTGTCGGCGGCAACTTTCTCGAAATTCCGTTTATCGGACCGAAAAGTATGCAAGCATAATCGAGCGCAAGTGTGACGGAGCTCCTCGAAATGCGCTCGTTATACTCGTTAATCTCGTGACCGTTCGCCAAAAGTTTGGCGAACGCGGACTTGTTCGCGCGCGAGGGTGATGACACTCGATAAAGGATTTCCAGAGCGCGATCCAGTTTCCGTGCGATCGATATTACGGATTCGCTACGCTTCCGGCAGCGGACAGAATACGGATAATCTTTTCCCGAGGGCTCCTCGCGCGACGATCAAACGTCGCTCCCCGAACAGTTAGCAGACCAAACAAGCGAGGCACGTCATTGTTTGCGCCACGCTACGATGTAATGCAATTCGGCGATGGGTATTCCACCTGGATACGGACGACGGTCCGGAATAACGTTCTGTTGCATCGTAAGATATATATCCATCCGAGAGAGAGAGAAAGGCGGAGGGAAGGGAAGGAAGAAGGGAGAACTCGCGAATACGACGTGGTCTCCAACGTTGATTTAACGTGTCTACCACATCGTGTATCACCGCGGTGGTTGGCAATTCGATGCGGCGCAGTGTGGGTGCGCAAGAAAGGCAGAGACTGGTGAGAGAGAGAGAGAGAGGGGGGGGGAAGAGAGGGGCGTACGCTGGCGGTAATAGATACGGCAATGAGCTCCGGAGCGAAGGTCGTAGCACGTCGCACCATTGTGATCCCCATTGACACCCATAGACCGTCTAATTGTTCTTCATCTGCATCCTTATAGACTATCATCGTATGCGTCAACATTATTTATTTTTATACCATCAAGATCAGCCGTTTTTTTCTCTTGCGTGTATAAAAAATAGTATAAAGTCGCGTTTGTATTAAATAGGTTAGATTAATCTATCAGTTAAATTAACCCTTTGCGGCACACATTTTTCTATTGATTGAATTTTTATGAAAATTGGTATATAGGGGTTTTTTAGGTCGCTGATTACGAATCCGCCATCAGATTTCGACGATTCTTTTTCAAAATGGCGGATCCAATATGGCGGTTCACGATTTTGATTTTTTTAAAATAAAAATTAATGAGAATATATTGTGGCCATTCGTATGGAGTTGTAGTGAATCAGTATCAGTA
>VBVR01000776.1:0-41143 GCA_011638315.1 Tetramorium parvispinum | reverse complement strand
TCGCAAGTATCATTCCTCGGATGCATGGCCAATATCATAGTGCAAGAGGGTTACGACCCAATGGCTGAACAGTATTACGGAGTAGAATCCAATTGCGGTAATAAGGTAAATATTATGTTCTTTAAATTTCTTCCTTAAAATAGATCTAACTTTTAAACGTTCTATTTGAATTTTTTAAAATGTAGTTACAATATTTTGCATATCACCATTTATTAAACACATAAATTTATTTTATTATTACAGCCATTGAAGATAGTCGGGTTTTACGGAGACGGATATCTCGAATACTCTGCGTTTACACTGCGAAAGATCCAATCTGTTTTAAGTTTTTCCTTTAGAACCATGCAAGATGCAGCTATGCTCCTTCTCTCCACGTTCGAGGGACAAGAGGACAGAATAAGTGATAATCTCAAGGAAGCAGCAAACGTAAGGCTATTATTATAATTTAATATTATTTAATTTCTTTTATAAAAAAGAAACACTATAATTAAGGACAAAGTAATTTATTATAAATGTCAAAGATTAGTTTTAAATATTTTTATTCTAAGTAAATCCGTAATAAAAGGACATATTATTACTCATAAGTATAAATGAAATACGCAACAAGATATTATTTGCGTATACTATTTATTGAAAATTAACTTTATTAACTTTATATTACAATTATTAAGAAAATTGAAATTAATTTGTTGATTTTAATTTTTCAGAAAAGCAGCTATTACTCCGTGTGCATTCTCAAGGGACAAGTGCAAGTACGCTTAAATGCCGGACAAGGCGAGCTGGTTCTCCAATCAAATAGCACTTTCAACGACGGGAGATATCACTCGGTCACTATTATTAAAAAAAGAAAAGAAGTAGAACTGAGAATCGATGATGCATATCAAACATCAGGAAGATTACGTAGTAGTATCGCGATTAAGGCTCCTGAATCAAATGGGGGACTTTTCTTCGGTGGGCTACCGGCTCTTATCAATAATACTAAAATGATCGGAACTAATACGCCACTGTATGGTGCCATCAAAGATGTGATTTTCAATGATCTGTAAGTTAGGAAATCAATTCCGAAAAATTAAATATTGTAATTAATTGAAAGATAATTAGTCATAAATCTTTCAAATCTTAGCATATAAAAATTACAGAGTATATATGTGTATATAATATCATCATAGTGATACTTTTTATATGACATTAATTATTAATTTATCATCTTTTTAGAAATCTTCGCTTCGACGATGCAGTTGATTTTGAACATGCTTTAATCGGTCGTCCCGGACCGAGTATGGGGAAAGATACGCCGAATTACACGCCATCGGCGTCATTGTCCCGAGGAATGTCCACGCAGCCCGAAGGATGCCAGAAAGTGCCTTACTATTCGTTGGAACCAGGTGCTTTGAAATTCGGCGATAAACCGCACAGTCACACGCAGCTTTATCTCAATTTCAAGAAATTCTGGGAGAGGAAATATGCGATAGAATTCGATTTTAGGACATATTATCCCAACGGGCTACTATTCATTACTCCGGTAAGAAAAATCTGTCTTATATAATCACGATTTTGCTACTTAACATTTGCAACAGCTTAAATTTCTGTGTAATTAAATTTATTATTAATATATTGTGTAACACAATTTTATAAACATTTTATAAAAATTTTTCATCTTTTAAAATGCCTATATTTATATATTTGATATAATCTTTGATATAAATATAGTTGTAATTATTTAATTACTTTCAATTTTTAATTAATTAACACATTGCTGTAACATATTAATTAACATACTGCTGTTATTATATGCATACAAATGCATATTTATAGGGTCTTCGATTGAAGCATTATTTGATGGTGCTTATTCGGGATGGGCAGCTTCTTTTGGTGATGAGAAGCAAACAGAGGAAGGAAATATTATTTAAGACACCGTTTAATGACGGCAATTGGCATCATGTCGTTATCAGTCACGAAGAAAAGAAGCTTACTCTATTAGTGGATACTCAAACACCACGTGTCCTCAAAGTACCGAAGAAGATCGGTCTCGCATCCATGATGTATATCGGTGGTCTCCCGGAAAGCGGAACGCCCATTCCAGAGCAAGTGGTCGTCAGATTGGAGACACTAAAAGGATGTATCAGAGGTTTGAAGATTAATGGAAATATCTACGATATGGTAGGCTCGACCAGTAGAGCCTTCAATGTCGGTCAATGCTTCCCGAGCGTTGAGAGCGGAGCGTATTTCCAGGGCGAAGCTTACGCTATTTATCGTGAGTCACAAAACTACTAATATAAGAAGAACTTAAAAAAAATATCTAAATAGATATGAAAAAAACTTAAATTTGAATTACATCATTTTTATTTTCTTAAATTAAAAACTTAAAATAATATGACTTTACTGCAAAATATAATAACATCTTAATTAACGATGCAAAAGAGATAAGATTGTATTCTTTCTTTAATATCAAGAAATATTAAAATTACGAATTTTTTATTTCTTCATTTTAAATTTTTAAAATAACGATTTTATATTCTTTTATTTTAGGAAACAATTTCGAAGTGGATGGTGTGCTCGAACTTCAATTGGAGTTTAGAACATCGGAAGTGTCCGGCGTGTTGTTGTCGATCACCGCACCCAGTGGCTCGCCTTCTCTGTCACTGGAACTTAATAGTGGTAAGGTGATCATGTCAAGTGATCTGGGCGACAACAATCCACTATATGTGGAGCAGGGATTCGCCAGTCACTACGCAATCTGCGACAATCGATGGCACAGGATCCAGGCCGTGTATAACGACGAGGAGCTAGCGCTCAAGGTGGATGAGCTGGATCAAAAATATGGCCTCCCCACAAATGTCAATTATCATTTCAATAGCTCTAGCTTCTCTGGTCCATTGTATATAGGCGGTATACCAGGTAAATGAATACTATGTTAAATTTCATTATATATTAAGATGTACATAAGTCTATACGATATAAATGAAAGCATATGTAAGTAATTGTAAGTAATAACTGATACTGTCTTATCATTTTCAGCAACCGCTCAGAAAGGCTCGTTATTAACGCGGGACCACTTCAACGGATGTATCAGGAATGTGATGATAAGAGGGGAAAGGCGAGACTGGACGGACATGGCTGAACTGCACAATATCCATCTGAGCTCGTGCCCGGTTCAATGATAATAAAACGTGAAGAGAAAAGACAATTACCTCGGCGTTCAACGCTTTTAGTTCCAAAGATTGCTCGAGGAGCCGCGTTGAGTTCAACAGTCGCATCGGGATTAACGTGCCATATATTCACAGGCGACGAGTTTTTTAAGACTTAACAAAGCCAAAAGATGCTAAACCGTAGACCGTTTCGTTAGGCTAATTGTCGTAATATGAAGATAGAAAAAAAAAGAAAATGGAGAAAAGAGACGTACGCGTCAGTCTCGCCGTGGCAGACGATGGCAAACGATGGCACGAACAATTTCGTCGTATGCAACGCAAATTAGCGTAACGCGTGCTGACATTTTACGCATAAATAGCGAGACCACTGCCATATAGTTTAATTATACGCTATAAGTCACAAACAATTTGTACATCAGTATTTAAAAGCCATTATTTATTATCATTAACGTAGATCCGATCTCGAGAATTCGTGATCGCCGGCGTCGACGAGTTAGCGAATAGAGAATAACGTTACGTTTTATACTTTTATAGTTAGACATCTACACTGGAGCCCGATATGTATGTACATTGTAGATTTTTTTATTCGAAAGATTTGTCGAGAAACATGCAAGTGCCCTGTAAAAAAAAAGAAGTGTCCTTTAATCACGCACACAGAGAGATGATGTTCGAAGAATATTTATATCTAATCTTCTCTCTCATACATAACACACGCACACGACCTTTGTTGAACTGTAATATATTACATATACACAAGGAAAATTAACAAATGACGAATCCGCTATTTGTATATAAAATATATATAACAAGAGAAAAAGCGCATGGGGTCGCGTCGTTTTGACTTATTCTCTTTAACGCTCTTCTTAAGGTTTCTACAAAGTGTCTCGGAAACTTTGGACGCAGCTGTATAAAATATAATGTAATTTTATCTTCCTTCAAAACGCAGGATAAATTATCGAACATGAAAAATTGAAAAGTTCTAGAGAATTAGGCATCAAAGAGAGAGATATAAGAATCTTATTCTTATTTCTAATAGAATCTTCACTTTAAGGTATTTTATATTAAAAAATAGAAGTTTAGAGAAAAATTTTTCTAAGATTGTTTGAGGTATGATTAATGATGGATCACCTTTGCGTATACCCCCATTCGCGGAAGAATAAAAGTCTATTACAAATGGGTTATTAAATTTTATTAATGACATTCGCTGCGAAGATGCTAACAGTAAATTATGACCCAAATCTTACATGACGTACTGAATAAATATACATATCGTCGAGTAGGTAGGTATACGTTTTTCGTTTTACGTGTATATAAAAACATAATATTTACAGAGACACGGATAGAAGTTCGAGAACTGATATTCGTTTTGACGTCGAAATTTCTGCGACAATAAAAATCGATAATTATTACGTAACAATACTCGTTTATTATTAGTAAGCGCGATTTAACTGCGGCGTACAAATTTACCGTCGTGCCGCAGCATTCAATTGTGTGTAATGTGTATGGTTTCCCGTTTCTCTTTCCCTCCCGGTCCATTCCGTTTTGTCCATATCTAATTGTCGTATTCAAGTCTTCTTTTTTTCACCAGCTCACTAATAATATCTATTCTTCAAAAAATATAAATATCAAGCATAAGCGACCAATATCGAGAGATCTCTCTTAACGTCATAACTTTGTAATCAATCCCATTTCCACAAGCCATTATTCTCGCTGGCTCTTAAGATTAATGACTATGTATATATTTATATATATATTAATTGCAATCATATATTTCTCTCTCTTTCTTCACTCTCTTCTCAAACATCGTCACCATGGACTTACCACAATTTGCACTCCATCTCAAAGATCTCATATTCTCTTTTCTCTCTATGGCGCGTACCTCACGTTCGATATTGTCAGGTCGGACTGTTTCTGAGTCTAAGATTCTCTATCTTATCGCTCTCTTTCTCTCTTGCATCATCTCATCGTACTCGGATAAATTTACAACAGACGGGGATATAGAACAGTGACTTTCTCTCGGTTACTACAATCTCGACGGAGTTTAATCTCACAAATCCCTTTCATTACACGTGGTCGAACGGCGAAACGCGGGGAAACGATGAGGCCAAGCTGGCCACGACGTCCTACGCGAATTGAAGATACATAGATTACTCCTCCGCAGTTTCAACTGCTGGAGAACACTGGATTTCGATATGTCGCGTTGTATTTGTAATTACATAATCCTTTCGTTCGTTAATAATCCTGTGTACGCCTTTTTTGCGTTACGCCGTGTCGCGGAATATGGAGGGTCTATCTATATATACTTGACACGATCGTCCGCACCTAGTCGAAGACTTATCGTACAAAATAATAGAACGATTCTGGAGAACGGCCGTCCGCAACGTCGTCGTCGTAGACGGGGTCCGGGACCAGAGAAAATAATCGATACAAACGATAGACCCCCGATATTGTCGTATAAAATGTCTACTTGAAGTCTATCTATTTCTAGCGTCTTCTCATCTCTACAACAACGTTATAATGAAAGAAACGTATTCAACCGAAGAGGCCCGTTCAGCGAGATAGGAAGCCGATGCCAGTCTCACGCGAAAAGCGAACGTCGAATTTATGGCACAATAAATTATAACAGTTCCTTCCGATAAATTAACGGCATCCACGTGCTTGTGGACCGTCCGTGTTCTCTGTTCGCCCGGACTGACTCAAGTTTCGCTGAGAGACGGCGGGGTGTGTCGCGTTGCCGGGAAAACGTAATGTACGGTGGCGAGAATAGCGGTTGAAGAAAAATCAGGCTGTCAATTCGTTAAATGTCTTTACGCACTTAGTCCAATTACATTGTTTATAACATAAGGCTTTTCATACTGTTTCTTCTCTTTCTTTCGGAGGAAGGCGGAAAATGGCTGTGGAGAACCTATGAACTTTTGCAGAGTCGTAATATTAATTTGTCAATTTAAACGTCCATCTTCCACCTTCCTCTTATAAAACGATAAAGATTGAAGCGCGTTTGGAAGGGAAAAAAAAGTACCGCGAATTTTCCCTTCCCGATGATTCTTCGACTTTGTTCGCGAGGCAACGATACTTATGCAAATATCCATTTCCTGTACATAATCATAATTATCTAATCGTACGTCAACGAAACACATCGCTCGCGTTAAAACAGCCGCTTCGGCGTAAATGTACGCACGTACCACACACGCGTTTTTTTCACGATACAGATTTGAACCGCGCAATATCGCAGCTTGATCATTATTCGTCGCAAAGAAAATGACTGAATGCCATGCATCATGCGGTCAAATTTATCATAAGGCTGGTCTTACATCTCAACTAATTACGCAACAAACTGATTTATTTACAACATGAGCTATCGTCGTTCGCATCCGTCGTCACCCCACGTTGGCAAAGGTTTCTTTCCCCGCAAAAAAGAGGGAAGGGGGTGAGAGGACATCGCAAGAATCGTGCTACGCGTTACAATTATCAACAGCCGCGAGAAACGTACGCAGTATGAGAAATCATTAATTCAACTCCGTCCGTTTGAGCCGCGTCGAGCATTCTGTCGAACGCGTATCCCAATCGGTAAAATATGACAAGCAAATTTATATAAAAAAAAAATTCTCTCCGATTAAAAATCAGTATAAAAAAAGAGAAGATACCTTGTTGCATTGCATGCTATTATAAAGAAAATAAAAACAAGTTCAAAGTCACTGATTTGCGCACGAGACACATAAAAAAATTAATGATCCCTCACAATGTTCGCGCGTTCATCATATCTTAATATATTCTTTAAAAAGTTTCAAACGCACTAGACAATAAATCTTTGAATAATTTAGAACCCCTAGCGAAGGATGGAAAGAGACCTGTGCGAATCGCAAATTACGCACGCATGCACGCACGAGAACACAAGCTGCACGGTTGCCATCCTCCCTTACTCTCGCTTCATTTCGGAACATAAATTTAAAAAAAGAATAAATTTTTCGCACATATACATGAGAGTCGCCCACGCAGTCGCAACACAGTGGTTTACACGCTAAGGCGGTTACATGACGAGAGTTAGTCCGCAAAATTAAGGAAAGTGTGTATCTTAGGGATGTATTGACAACAAACCATTCGTATGAGTAGATATTGGTAATCTTATGACACAGTGATTGATGCTGACGCTCAATGAAAAACGGATAACGCAAGAAAAATTAAAATGAATCACATTCTCTCCCTAGTGACAATGTTCCCCCGGTTTTTTCCACCCCATTGGAAGCGGCGATTATTTCTTTATGGGGTCAGCACCGATCAATTGTCCTTATAAAATTGACTAAGAACGCAACGTATTCGCATTAATTTAATATGGGCCTGTATTAAAATAGTAACTATGAACAACAGAGGGCACAGTAGCGTAATGTTAAGTGTGTGACCACTTGTGTAAAACTATATGACGAGCGGTATGTCCTTCTTGTTCGGTAAATTCACCTTTTTACCTTGCCAGAGGCTGTTGTGTATCGTAAAGGCATCTATGGTCACCGTCAGATGCTTCGTGTGAACTTGCGAAAAGCATTTTCCACTGGAATTGTATCTGTGATAAAAGAAGAGACGACAATCAGTAACACATAATTGAGAAGATTATAGAAGAAACTTATAAAATTGATCAAAGCTTTGAGACAGAAGAGAAAAGAACGAACTTGAAGATTCGATTTCGCTTACTTGAAAAACTTGTCGAACATATTATCGATGACTTGTTTGGGCCCAGTACCGTACAGCTTGGCTATTTCCTCCCTCTCGGGACAGTACGAATAGAGAGCGCGAAATTGGCAGCCGGCGTCCCGAAACAGGATGAGAAAGTGTTTGCTCTCGGACCGGCCGATCTCCTCCAGGACCCTCGATTTGGCTTCCCTGTTCACCGTCCCGGGGAAGACGCAGTATTCCACGGCGTTCAACATTATGTTACGATTCGACTTGGCTATCGGCAGTTTATACAGTCTCGGGCCTGTTGCAGCAGAAGCATGAATGAAGAATAAATCTCTTAACATTTTACATAAAAAATATGACGACTGTATGTATTCCCCTCGAAAATAATACACTCATTGGTGCCTCTTACCGTTGTAGTCCATCATAGAACTGGGCGTGCTGCTAATATCGCTGCTACCGTCATCGTAGATCCTCTTCTTCGACGTCATCAGGGCAGGTGGTAGCGAGCCGGGGCCTGAAGGTGATGTTAAATGCCTCATGCTGCCTATGCCCGGACTGGCGGCGCGTCTCGGAGGTGTCGATCTACCCAGGCCGCTGTCCGAATCTATATGCCGACATACCATATCATGTTTATCACTACTTGCACCTACTCCACATATGAAGATAGAAATCTCAACGGAGAGGCGAATGTCTGTGCGTTACCATTCTTGTTAAAGGACAACGACGACCGTATATTTTTTTTCTTATGTCACCCAAGCGATAATGAATCAGAATACAGAGACTTTTTGCTTTCATTATTAATGATGGTTAGCTACCCCGCCAAGAATATATTAGTCACTTGTTACAAGTATGTGAGATACCTCCCTTGCCTTAAGAAAATTCAACTTTGTAATTTGCATCTCATTATGCAAAAAAAAATACATTTTCAGAATATTTATAATGTACTTTATGATCTGATAAGAGAATTATAAATGCTCGTATCACCTTGTTAAACCACTAACTGCGCTAAAATAGTTCTAACGTATGTCATGATTCTCTAAAGTACTAATTATCAAAATTATGAATCTTGATCAACGCTAATGCGATGATTTACGCTGATAGCTTGATTTCAATGATTTAACCCGAGTTCTGCGCTACGCGACGAAACACTCGATTGACTATTGATTAAATAATAAGACATATAGCAAGTTCATCCAGCACCGAGCACGTGAATCGCGATTACACACATCACGTTTACAATGAATTTGCTATACTTCGTCGTCACGGTACCTGGAAATAATAACAGTGAGGGGAATACAGAGCTGAGAATGTCCAAGACGAGGTGATAGGATAAACCGGGACACCTAGGTACGAGTCGGGAGGTTTATTATAAATGGATACCATAGCCACCGACAGAATAAATCTGGAAAAAGACACCGACAAAATATACTTGGAACCCACACCCAGTGCTGTACAACAACAAGCTCAAATAAGCCTTCAATCGAGCCTTCTCTACTCGCAGCAGCAGCAGCAACAGCAGCAGCAGCAACAGCGAAAATAAGTCGTCCTAAGAAAATGAGAGGACAAAGTTCCGCCTCAACGAAGCCGCCGATGAATCGAAGAAGCGAAGAAATCATATGTAAATCGTGCATCGCTTAGAAAGCACGAGAGAACCAAGAACTGCATCCTTTCGTCATCAAGCCGCGTCGGTGGAACTTTGCTCAAACGTAAAAAAAAGAAAAGGAAAAATGCATATGATCGTTGTGCGTATGAGTCGTTAAGTACCACTGCTACCTGTGTGCTCTCCAGCCTGCCACCATGCCACTACGTACATGTAGGTGCGTGTGAGTGCGCGTGTATGTGTGCTACTCTGTCTACAAAAATCTGGGGAGACAATGTGATAATATATACATATACATATATATTATAAATATATGTACACGGGACACATTGAGATTGTTGCACGATATAGAAGGGAGATCGAACGTATTTCCAAGTCACTGTGGTGCTTCTTACCGCACAAATTCATCAGGGAATTAGACTTTCTCCCCTTAAAGTTTTGGTAACTCTGGTATTTAGGCCTGCCTCTAACTTGTTGCTGAGACTCCTGCATATCTGCAATAACGCAATGTTTGCCTTGTTACACTCAAAACGCCATGTACGATCAAAGAGATTAAATAAGTTGCGGGAGAGATGCCTCAATCGTGCACATCTCATGGGGGGGGGGAGCGAGCGGGCGCGGGTAGGAAAGACTTAGGGGTCTTAAAAAGGGGGAATTAAAACTACGAGTCATATCCGGAGGAGGGGGGGGGATACATTGAGAACTGAAGTGGCCGGTGCAGTTTTTGGTGCAGAACAACGTTGCGTTCCAACTGAAAGAGGTCCACTACAAGGCGCTACTAAAAAGTTAAAGACAAAAATAAAAAAAAATTGAAAAAAAAACCGGGGGAACAATCATACCCGCAAAGTGTCGTGACCTTGCTCAGTCGCTCGTAGGGGATAATTCAAAGACAATCTAATTAAATATTCAAACACATTCGCGTAAGTTTCTGATAGATTATAGCTGCCCATACCAGTGTGTGATACATCCTGCAATGAGTCTACTTTCGTCAAGCCAAACGTTTAAAAAACGAACAATCGTACAGAGCCTGCGGCATTCCCGCGATAAACTGTAAGCAACATCGAACCCACCTCTGGAAGTTTTGTAGGAGCCGCGTCGGCCGAGCTGATTCACGCTGCGACAAGGTGACGAACCTCTACCGTCATCGGGCGAATCTACGGAAGATACTAAAAAAAACGAGGTATTTCTATTACAATCAGTTTCAATTCACTGCAGGTTTTACGCTACTTATAAATATATAGATATATCAAGTGATTCTCAGTCACTCACTATGCATTATACATCGAATTACAGATACCGAAAAAGATGCACGGCATGCCAAATTGAAAAAAAATGGAAAGAAGTGCAGTACAATTAATATGTTGTGAAAAATTATATTATTACATAGATATTTTATCAATTACATTTGCTTACAATCAACTTCTCTTTTGCAAAGAAGAGATTCTTGTCTTTAGAAAATTGAATATCATTTTCATTGTTAAATTCGAATTAGCACTTTATAATTTTCTTTTGATATATAATAATACTTATTGCAATATCTTGTTTCAACTTTATATTGATTCACAGATTTCTTTTTCTTTTGTCGTGTATAAAGAATTAATTAGACCGCTAACTTTATTGCGCAGATATTTTTGTATCCAGAATTAAAAAAAAAAGGGAAAGACTTGCAGACGTGTATTGTATAAGCGCGGTGAAAGAGTGTGTGTGGTGCATACCCCTGAGACTGCCGCCCCGATAAAGAGGGCCGGAACAACGTCGGTCATCAAGGTGGGCAGTAGTGAGACTATCCTGCGAGCCTCGGTAGTAGTCTCGCCTCATCGTCGGAGAAGTCAGCGACGCTATAGTAAGTGTGTTAGTGCAAAACAATCGGCTCGGTATTTTCTGTACTATTCTAGTTTGGCGTCGATGTCGCGATTGCAGGCTCGATTAACGGGCTCGTCGAGCGATCTATAGCCGGCGATAAACTAGCATAGACGAGAAAATCTGGAGCTCGTGAGCATGTGGTCGGGGTAAAAATTCATAAAAGAAGAAACCAATTATAATGAGAAAAAAAAGAACAATACAGCAAGAGTGACATCGCTAAGATTACGGAAGAGAAAACGGCTCTGATCGTAAAAATCTTCGCCATGCAATGAATAAATGCAAATTACAACATCGAGGGGACTGTTGCTATTAGAGTATTATAACGGGAAAATGCACTTGCGACACAACAACTTATAAAAAGATCCATCTTCTTGATGATTAATTCGAAGATATTAATTTTCCTTTAGAAAATACATTTATATCTTTTATTCTTATCTTTATCTCATTTTTCTTTCAAATTTTATCAATATATCAAATCTTATTTTCTTTTTATTTCTGCCAATATATTTAATCTCCAAGAAGCATCGATCGTTGCAATAGATTATTCATTTTCTGCAAGTGCCATTTAACGGAAATCTCACCTGTACTTAAGTTGGAAGAAGAACCCTTCTTCCCGCGACTAGGTGTAAGAGCCCCGGAATCCAACGCTGCGCCAGCGTCTCCGTGAATCGTTTTGGGCCGTGGTCGAGCGGTTGCAGTCTTGTTTCGTAATTTTGCTGGATTTATTGCATTCAGAAGCTCCTTATCAATTACCTTACCCTAGAGACAAAAATATTTATGTTACAAACTTATTTTTGGCCATTTAATATCATTAGAGAAATATTACTCACTTCTCTCTCTGCTTCCTCTATCGCTTTCTTCACCTTATGATGCTCCAAGATAGCAGCTCGTCGTTGTCGTTCCTCCTCTTTCTTACGAGCTCTTTCCTCCTGTTTCAATTTCTCTTGTTCTCTGCGTGTTTGGGCCTCAGCTTCCTTTCTTTCTTTCATTTCATCCTGTCTCTGCCTTCTCTGTAGCGACATCAGCATTATTCTTTCCTTCTTCTTCTCCATTTCATCCATAGAATTCTATAGAGAAATTCGTGATTAGAACATCTTATATATAAAAATTTTATAAACAAAACTAGAAACAAAGAATATATAATGTATAGAATTTATTGCAGTTTGAATGAATATTTATATTATTAATAATTTATACCGGATCGGGATTCGTGAGTTGGTTCCCAATCACTAGACCAACTCCGGAAGCGTGTCGGCTGTCTGTACTGCTGTCTCGCTGTTTCTCCTTCTGCCGTTCCCTCTCTATTTCTCGTTTAAGTTCTCTATCTCTCATTTCTTGTCTCTGGTATTCTCTCTCGTCGGCTTGTCGCAATCTTTCCCGTTCTAATTCTCGCTGAGCTTCCATTTGTTTCTGTCTCTCTAGCGCGCTAGTAGGAGGCGATTCTGGGCGCACTGTAAAATCCTCGTGTTCGATGTAGGATGATACGCTTCGTTCCTAAAGAAATAATCAATTGTTTTCTTTTGAAGAAATATTATATATTGTAAAATTTTATTTGAATGAAACATAAACAAAAAGAAAGACAGAAAAAGAGATATAAAAATAATTAAATAAAATAGAATATTAAAAATAAATATTTGCAACAAAAACAACGCCCTCACCTTTTTAGGAGATGTTCTTTTCATTCTGAGGGTTGGTTTCGGTTTCTTAGGAGCGTCATTGTCGAAGGAGATGTAGAATCCTTTCTCGTTCGCGTCCGTGGGATCAAGAGGTGTGACGTCCGGAGTAGCTGAACGCGATGAAATCGACGGGTGAGGTTGGAAGGAATTCTGCGATATTGTGGGTCTAGTTGGCGATGGTATTCTATATGTACGGCTACCTGATGTGATATTCAAGCCGCGAATACCCTGTGCAAGATCGTCGTCGTTGCCTTCGAAATAAAAAAGAACAATTTAAGAAAAGATTTTTATAATTTCTTTTAGTATACTAATTTAGTATACTAACATATATATATATGAAACATACTAGTTTTATATAAAAGCAAAAGTTATAAAAAGCTTAATTACCGATAAAAGATATATTTTGGGGCTTCATGTCATCGGCAGGCGGAGCTGGTACCGGAGTGTGCAAAGCTGTAACTTGCCTCTTCTCCGTTGGACTCTCGCATGAAATCGGGATGTGATGTACAAGTGATCTCTTAGGTTCGGGACTTTCGCTAATTAACTGACTTATTCGATGAACCTAGGAATAGCCAAATATAATCATATAAGAAAACGAGGTAAACACATATTTTATTAATATTTTATCAATATATCTCAACAATATTTTCTCACGCACAAATTGTACAGTATCTTAAAAAATAGATGAGAAAAGTTATATCTAGTTATATCTAGCAACACAGTGTAGAATACAAAATACACAAGCGACTAAATTCGTATTTGAGACACGAATTTGAAATAATATTTACGAAACGCTATCACAGCACAGTTGTCGTAACATTTTTTCTCGTATAACTAGCCGTAGCAAACCTTAGTGAAGTAATCGCGCGAAGTTGCGACGGTTGAGTCGAGGAAAAACATATTATTCAAAATTTACAAATCACTTCAAGGAGACTAAGATGTAAATATAAGCCGAACGCGATCGTCTAGGCGCTAAGACTGCGACAGTGTAGGTAGTAGGCGTCTGCCATGTTGGGTGTCAAGAACAAGCGTCTATAAGCGTGCGTTACATCACCAACTGGTTCCCATGCACATACGTACGCGCTCGGGCTGATCCTTCGTATTGAAGTGACCAAATCGAGTTGATGATCGGCACACGCATCGCGAACACATTCAGCTATAACTTTTCACTCACACAATAATCGTTGCTGTGGGTGCAGCATTCAGTCTCGCCTGTCTTTCTGTCTTTCGTAATAAATTGATGCAGTCACGTGCGTGCGTGCATTGTATGCAGAAAAGCTATTTAGTATAAATATAAATAGAATTGTGACGAGAGAGTAGGTGTGATAAGACACTGTAATAGTATATCCTTGCCGATTTTGATCTATTTCATTAATTAAGTGCGTGAAAGAAACGCGAGAAAGATCGACGCAAAAATAAAATTACGGAAATACTTACGGCGTTACGATGTTGTGGACTAGCAGATGTGGCTTGTGTTTGGTTGAAAAGCGACGAAGTCGCTGGAAAGACGCTGGTCGGACCGGGGTGGCTCATTTGATTATTACACAGACTATGATCCCCGTTGAGGTACCTTGGTTCCTGAGTGTCGTGCAAAACGAATCCCTTTTGCGTCGGGAGTGGTGCGGCCCAAGTCCTCGTGGGATCCGCATACATGCGCATATCCTGCTGATAAGCTAAGAAAAGACAGAAATAATCTACTGAAGCGTATTGAAATTAAAAAAGCAAAAATTATAAGCCATTAATTTTCAATCTCTAAAAGCAAATTCTACGGGCAAGCTTTCCGCGAGTAATCGTAAAAAATTGCTTTAAGATTCGTGCAGTTTTCAAAAAATGTTCAATATTGTATGTATATAATAATTGTATCAATTTATATATTATATATGCGTGAGCTACTTTAATTAATAATTTTCGGCAGTTTGTTGTTTGTATAACAAGTTATAATGTGCAACCTTGTTACTAGTATTTTAGATTCTCGTTTATATTTATTTATTCTATATTAATCTGATATGTACCGGTAGGTTGAGGACTAAATCGCGAATCCATAGACTGCTGGTAGCCCACTGCGGCCATTTCATTGGCCAGACTTTGTGCGGATGCCGGCTGGCCCCACATTCTTCTTTGCACCTGCGGCTGATCGTGCAAATAGAATTGCGACTGTTGCGGATCTTGCAGTCTGGGCGTTAATGGATTCATCGGCGGCATTCCATAAGTCTGCAAGGTAAAGTTTGAGAAGAAATAGCTGATAATACACGACGCCGAATATATTTCCAGATACGCACTTGCATGTGCTGCTGACTGAGACTCTGCAGCTGCTGAAGCTGATGCTGCATCTGTTTCTGGTGCTGCGACATCAGATGCTGCTGCTGAATCTGATTCTGCTGGTTCGCCAAACGTTGTATATCCGCTTGAATTTCGCTCAGGCTATTGTTCATGCTGTAACAGACGATATTTCGCATCATGATACTCTTCATAATTCTATTGTAATTTTTGCAAGTACGAGAGTGAGTACTAACTGCGTTATGGATTGACGATATTGTTCGGGATCCATATTCTCAATGTCTGGAGTGCGTCTGGTCTCGATGAATGGCGCACTACCGTCGTGCTCCAGCCACTTGTGCTCGACGTCCCGCACATCCTCACTAATTTCCTACATTCGTTATCAGAAAAATGGAATGTCTGAGAAAGATATTACGATGCTACGAATGCGTACTTGTGTGTAATACTGTAGTTTAGGGAAAATATTAATATTTTATCGTTTTGTTTTTAAATGTAGACCTTACTAATCATATTTATTAGAAAATAATTTTAAGTCTCGGATTCTTTTGTACATATTAAGTGTACTTTGTATATATTAAGTGTATTATGTATATAATAACTTATTATACTATACGTGGTAGATTTTATGCGAAAATGAAAAAAATAATCAACGAAATTAAAATAAGTAAAACGGACGACCTACAAAATCTATGAACCTGTGTAACACTGGGCCTGCACTTTTTTCACTGTTTTCATGTGACATTAAATGTCTCATTATTTATGATACTATACGAATATTTACCCGAAGTAAGCACGAATAAAACATGATGGTAGATTTAATTTGTTAATTATTACGTTCGTAATAATTGACGATCCACAGACAGATTCTTGATCCAGTTATGGTCCGGAAACTTGGTGACACTGTCTATACATGCAACATTTATCCGTCTGTTTGATCAATATCTTAAGTAACTATGAATATATCAAGGCTTCTCGAATTTCTCCAAGTTTTCGTGGCTTTAATTCGAGGTGCACGGTAAATTACAGGTATCGAATTTAAACGACTCGCAACAACCGTAATTAAAAATAGCAGTGTAATTAAGAGCGGAAACTTAAATTAAATTTTCGTAGCACAGCTAATTAGATATTAGAGACGTATGTACATGTAAGAACGTTGTTCTGTTAGTGGAGAGAAATTATATTAAATATCGAATTATATCTTAATAGCCGTCACCCGACACAGATGTGAATGCAAGTAAATACAGTGCTATTATTTTCCAGGGAGTGTTTAGTATTGTATGCGTGCCAGGAGCACTGTATTAATGCTCAAGTGAGTCTGCACGTGAGTCGTTATAAAATATATCGTCTTGAGGCAAGGTTTCGTTTTCCCCTACAATATAAAAGAAGCGTCAAGAAGCAAAATGATCCGTTATTGAAAGTAACTTCTGCTACAAGGGTGGATATAAAGAAGCGGCTGTACATTTCGTAGCGTTGTCACGCTCGTTTATTTTCGTAATTGCTAAACATCGAGAGGGAGAATAATAATTTCCCTACTGTGCCCTGTCGCTACATCCGCACAGCAGGGACGAAAGGAAAAGAACGTGTAACCGGTGTTCGAAAGCCATTCATAAGCGCGTAATATAAATAATCTTCTAAAAAATATTAGATATAAATTATCATGGGGTTTCTCGCCTACGTGAAACACTTGCTGGAGATATCGTACCTTGAGCGAGAAGGGTCTCTGTGGTTTTTCTTGAAGGGGTTGTTGGGGTACAGAGGATGCCTCGGAAACGCTCGTTGGGGTTGCCCCGGAAGATCCGGAGGTTACAGGAGTGGGGGGACCGACTGTCTCGGCCGGACTCTCCCCCCCGGACGTTGACGAAGAAGGAGATTTAACCTTACCCTGCAACCAGCCCAACCAGCGTGCCTTGTTAAAGTACTCAGAGTCCGCCACCAAATCACCACCAAGCACCACGGTGCCGAATGTCTCCCCGCGGCCAAAAGTCACGTTACATTCAAGCGCGTTAAGTGCCAAAGCCCATCCAGAGTGGCTCGCAAATCATACTTGAACAATTGACTTAAACTACGAGCACGCAATATTCACGCTATCTTCTTCTGAATTATAAATGTAAAAAGAAAAATTAATTGCACGCGCGTGGATATAATTAAAATTAAATATATCTCGCTTCTAAATATTAATATATACAATTATTTTACACATATTACTGTAGTACTGATGCTATAAAATAGTAACATATAATGTAATATGATAATGACATTATTAGTACGTAGTTGACTAGTAAATTACAATTAAAATATTTTAACTTTTGAATCTTTCTTCTCTTTTCATATGTAAACTCACTACTCTCTTTCGGAACATGTTTGTAAAACAGCATGCAGTGCTTTAAACAAGATAAAACTATCTATCTTCCTCGAACACTGCTTAAAATTCAATACATTCACAACTCTATCAATACATTGAAACTAAAACAAACTAAAACGAACATTAGAAGAAAAAAAAAGTAAATTCATACTGATATGTCCCGATTTAATTATACAATATTAAAGAAAAAAGAAATTACCCATGCACAACTGAAATAACTGAATTTTTTTTTTATTATATTTATTACTCGAGTTTCAAGATATTGATATCGTTTTCAATAAAAAATAACATGTGCTAAATAAAAATTTGACAAACTGGCAATTTCTGCTTAAACAGAAAAAAATGATTTAAAATAGAAATGTTCAATCCTGTTGTAATACAAAAATTTAGTGCATCAGCATGCGCTTACCATCAAGTATAGCTGAAATGTCAGAAAGAGAATTGTGTTAAAATAACATGGCAACCGAGATTACTTAAGGCGCAAACAGAGAGGAGAGGATAAGATCCTACTATGTACAACCAAAGCGATCAAAACGATGAGCTACATAAGTATATCTAGATAAAAAATAAACGGATGAGTTACATAAAGTTCGAGTATTGCCTGAAATTGAGCAATCATATATTTTACATCCACGTACTTTGCAAATAATGCTACAAATTCAACTGGTACTCTCATATATAAATATATACAAGCAATATCAAACATTCGCGGTATAATTACAATCAGAAATATATGACATGAAAAAACATAAATAGAAGGTGGAAGAAAAAGAAACTTTGTACTTTCTGAGAGTATAGTACAGTCTTTTTACTATTTGCTCTATACTAAACACCCGTGCCTAGATTCGAAAAGTAGCTGTCACACAGCATGGCAGACCTTAATGTTGTGTCTCGATAAAACATTTCCTATAATTCAAACCGAATTATATTATGCCCGTATTATTCTGTATCTTTTTCTTTTAGCAAAGAAACAAACTGTTGAAGTGCCGACTATAACAATGATGTATATGCAGAACTGATGAATTTATGATGATAATGATGTTCAAGTGTGCAATGTGTATTATGCAATCTTTTTAAATTATGTTTGGAGTAATCCCATGTGTTTTACCTTCGTGACCGCTTGCAGGAAGGCAGCCTTTCCTACTTTCTGCCGTTGCTTCGACATAACAACTTCCATCTTTCGCTTCTCGTTCTCAATGTGCCGTCGCTTCTCCTCAAGCTTCAATCGTATATTATTCAGCTGCGAGGCCATTACGGTATTACCGCCGTTCTCATCTAACATTACAAAATATTTTCAGTAATTTCAAAATCGGAGTATTCATCCTCGGATGCCACACATTCGGCTTTACTAATAATGTAAGTAAATGTACGCGGCCATTAATATTTTTCCAATTAACTTGAAAAGTTTTATTTTTCAAATAAATTTTATTTTTGCTTTAATAGCTCACCGATAGAATGTTGCTCCATCTGCTGTGACTGCTGGTTGCTCTGCTGTTGCCACGTGGTTGTGTTTGGCAGAGTGGCAAACGTCGTTTTCTTCTCGTTGTTCCCGTTGCCATTACTCTGACCGTGTTTTCTGGTCGATTTAGCATCATCCTGTTCCGTGTACGTAAAATTGATCCCCTTTTCCGAGCTCTGCCTACTCAGATTCGCGAAACTGGCGAACTTTGTGACATCGCTACCACCACCGCTGTCCGCACCGCTGTCTGTGTTGGAATGTAATATTTGGTGGAGAGCGACGTTATCCAGACTGCTGTTGGACGCCTGTCGTCGTAGCCTCGTCGGCTCCTCGCCGCCGTTGTAACCGTTGTCCGCGATTATATGCTGCACGCCGCTACCGTATACATCCTGGACGCTGGATCGCGCGGGCAACGTCGGCTCGGTGGTGTTGCGCTTGCCGGTGTGCGCCCCTAGTTCTTTATCCGGATTTCTACCAAAATTGTGTAAATTATCCTGGATAAAAAAAATCATTCGATCATACCGCTTGTCCGCTCAAGACAATCACCTCTTACATTAAAGTCTTCTTCGCACAACGACGAATAAAATGACACGTCGCAGCCACGTACCTGAGATCCGCCGAAATTCTCGATGGTTAACTGAGAATCGTCCGTGATGCTGTTCCGTCTGGACCGACGTCCGGCGTAGGAGCTCCGCCGTTGTTCCTCCCAATTGCTCGGCCGACCAGCGGCTTCAGTTCTACCTGCGGACTTCTCATCAGCTACAGAACTCAGCGTGGGAATGCCTTTGCCACGATGCACTACGAAACTCTCTTCGCTACCTGCGCGCCTGTAAGAGAAATTAAACTTGATTTTGGCTAATTATATATTGTTAATTTTTATAAGTTCCGACTATATTTGAAAATTTTATTAGCAAATTCTATATATTTTCAAGCATATACTTTGCCTTAGAATATAGTTGAAATATAAAATAACGCACCTATCATCGTACGGGTGATTCTCAGCAGTTTGTTGCAAAGATTGCGACTTCTTCACAGTGTTGCTTGATGTCGACTTCGTAACTGGAAAGATAATTTAACGATGAATCGATTGTCTGTTTATATTTTTATTTAATTGGCTGAGAAGGCTCATTCATCACTCAAACTAGATTCGAGAAGAAACGGTAAGATGCTCAACAGATAATAAATTTACACTTTACATTACATTAAAAATGAAGCTAACGCAACAGATTATTTAAGGGCACAATGTGAAATTCCCATGTGTATTATTTTATACAGCAAAATGTACTCAATGTGAGACTACACGACGAATAGGAAGTCGATGGGACATGTGATAACGGCATGAGAATTTCAACTTGTGCAAATTCCAAGGATCAAAATGTTAACGGAAAAGCCAATGTTATACATTTTGAGAGGAAATATCGTACAAAGATATATGTCGAGTCACGCTACAAACTAATATTCTAATCTCTAGTCTTTGTCGTAGAGTGTCAGACAAATCTGAAAATGAACATAACGTGAAACAAACAGCTCGGAACATGATAACTCATAAACCAAATGGCACCAGAAACAATACGAATACATCGTCGCAACATAATCGTACTAACTAAACATGGAGTGGACCTTGATGAATGACGATGAAGTTCTCATCTTCCTCGTTGACAGTGACTGGTAGCAGCGCACACGACTCAAAATCTCATGCAAAAGAAACGTGAGATGAAGCCAATGATTCAATGCAAGCGATAAGCAGCCAATGATCATGTCGCAAAAATATGCGATTCACATGCAGGTATGTTCCCGGGGGAATATATCTATCGTTCTATGCTCTCACGATAGTAATCGGATGAAATGCAAACAATACGTGATTAGTAACAAGCAGTGCTCCTCACAATTCATGAACTTCACTAAGAGATTAATTTAACGGGATCACGTGATTTTTAATTTTTATTAAAACGCACGTTAGAGTTATCAATAAAACGTATTATCTTTCTCTTCTTACAGACAAAATTTCGCGTCAGAACTTTATCGACATAATAGCTTAATCTTTCAATAATGATACTTTTTTCAAAGCGGTATAAAAAGTAGATTTTCATTATATGCTCATACACTCATATTCTTATGATGAAACGATATTGGATATTAAAAGATTGATAAAAGCTTAATACTGCTATTAAATTCTAGAATTTAATAACATGATAAATAGCTTAATTAAGTTTGGAACTAGCAATAATTATAGTCATAAATGTTAAATTTTATTATACACACTATCTATAATTGGATAAGTGTGCGGCATCGCATTGAACATGACACCTATATATGAATGATAAGGCGACTGTGAAGTCGTTGATCCCTTCGAGACACTCTAAAAGAACGGCAATGTCAATCCACGGAAACGCGACTCGCAAAGGTAGACGACCACCTAGTAGACATGAGATTGATTCTTTGTGTGGTAACGTGTGGATACCTGTGAAACCTGGCGCGGATACGGAGAGGTTGCTTCTCAGATCAGGTATCGGAGCTATAGACTGTGGCAGGCTTCTCTTATGAGCTACGCCATGACTATTGCGCGGGCAGGCTGCACGCCGTCGCCGCGCCGTATCATGTCGTTCATGGACAACCGGAAGTTGACGAAAGAAGAAGGCGAGGATAGCGTTGTCGTGTCAAGCGTCAAGAAGAGGTTACGCCATAGAAATATATGGAAATATTACAGTTGTAGATTAAGTGCTGTGTGTGGAGGTAATAAGTTCGTAGTTTGACTGTGATATATCATATCTCTTTGCCCATTGCAGCGGCGATTTCATTGTTGTTCGCATTCGCAAAAAAGGCCAATTGGTATCGAATAGAAGTAATATTAATTGCTGCTTTCGAGGGGGTGGGGGGGATCTGGATCAAGAGGCTGGGATATCGAGTGTGTGTATTGACACTGATAAAAAGCGTGATGCCACTACAATTGCAGGCAACATTTCTCATAATATCGGTGATGTATTTATTTGAATTATTTCGCGATATATTGAATTAATTCAATTGATTTACAATTTGGAATAGAATTACACGTGATGCTCGATATACATACGTACGTTGCCTGCAACAGTAGCGGGATTTTATGGAGGAAAATATAATAAGATAAATAATAGAACGGATATATAAAAGTCCAGTGTACAGCAGCCTCCACCAATCACATTTATCCACCACCAATTTTCACGATTCCTCTCTCTTTCTCTTCCACCCTCTCTCTCCCTTTCGCTCCATTAAGGTATAACTTGAGTGCCACATATTGTCGCGCAGATTTGTTTCTAACAGACAATCTCATTCCAAGGAAAATGTTTACGTACCATCTAGGTATTGCATCGCCCGCTCCTCACCAGGATAGCGCACGCATTTTGCTGGATGAATTTCTAAAACGTTGTACATGTCAGCTAGAAAGACCACCAAGTTCTGCTTCATCGATCTAAAAATTATGACAAGAATAATTAAAAGAGAAAGGATAGGTAATAATTATTTTTTTTCAAAAGTAGTGCAATATATTATAGAAAATTTATACAATATTTATCATATCTTCAACACAATTTTAAATTTAATTAAATTTAATTAAACACACCCTCGCATGTACGTGACGTCCTCGGGCTGCATGTGGAAAATCGAGTAGGGCAGACATTTGACACAGAACGAGTGCACCAAAGAGAGATTGTGCAGCGCGTCCGCTACCGAGGGTCTTTTCGATACTCTAATTTCCATCCAGTTAAGTTCGCCCGGACAGTAGAAAGCGACAACAGCCGCCAAGCCGACACCATCGCACAAAGATTGAAAATCCTTGGCAGCGGGTAGCTCGGGCAGCCGCGTCTTGTCGCCACCACCCTCCTCGCTCTGAATTTTGGCGATTAACGCGTGCGATGCGTGATTGATCCAGAGCAGCAGACCCTTCTCGTGATCCAACGGCATGTCCACCTCAGCCTGGGGGTCAAATCGTTGTATCGCCGAGACCACCCGGTCCCCCGTCACCACCTCCTTCGCGTACAAGACCATCAGGCCTTCTATCACAGCCATATGCGCGGACTGTAACGAGATAGATATAGTTCGAGCATTGATTAACATAAATTTATGCTATCTATATCGTAATAAGCTCTTTATATAATAGGATTTATGTAGCGTCTGAAGATGTCATGATGAAAATTCCAATTATACTAATACTCTTCAAATTTCAGATTTCTCGATATTCGAAGTTGTTCAAACGTCTCGAAGAAGAGGAAACACGACGGTGTGCACTGATAAGCTTACCATCTTGAGTGGTGAATTTTGAATGAGGATCGTTTCGGTGAGTTGAGTATTGTTCTGCTCCGCGACGTAGACGCCTTTCCTGGCCAGGGCTTGCAGGATCCCGTAGTGATTCTGATTGTGATAATTAGGATCCGAGTATATATTGGCCAGCGCGAGGCAGTAGAGCTCCGCATTGGAAAGCGCATGAACGATCTGAGGTTTCAGATGCTCTTGTTCCTATAAACGTCAAATCAATATATATCTAAAATAACATAATTGTAGGAAATGCATACGCTCGAATAATTATGTGGTTAATTAGAACTAGATAAATTATTCTTTTAAATCTCGAGAGATTTTGAAAACTTGTAATGTAAGTTCTAGTTAATGAATATATGTAAAATATATATAATATTTTGGCATTTTTGTATATGCTATTTTGGGTATAATGTAAATTTTTATTCTCTATATATTTTTTACGTATCAATAATTTTATGATTCAAACGACTAAAAAATATTTCAGATAAAATTACATGAAAAATTTTTCTGTCTAAAGAATCTAGCGCGGTGAAAGTGAGTCCTACAGATGATCGAGTTCGAACGAAACGGAGGAGAAGAACGACCTTGACTTCACAATAATGTTTTGTTCGTTTTCTTGCAACGATTTTATAGCTACAGTTGAGCGTGCCGAAGAATGCGAGAAGTTCATATCGAGTAGTATCTGAGCTTCAAAGAAGCCGAGAAGATCGAATCGAGATTCGAATTCACCACGAAAACTTTCACAAAACTAGAAAATGAATTGATTAGCGAAATAAAGAAAATAAAGAACGAAGAAGGAAGAATGAAAAATCAAGAACGAAGAATAAAGATCAAATATCAAAACACGAAGTACGAAGAATAAAATTCAAAGTTCGAAGAATGAAAAACAGATAATGGAAGCAAACAAATTGAAATTTTATATACAAAATTCTATTATTATTATCTTCATAGCATTTTGTTACTTATTTCATTATTCTTTTTTTTTAGATTCGTAATCGATAAGATCAAATATATAATTTATTTTAAGATACATAAATAATAAAATATAAGATAAATAAGAAAAGACAGATAATGGAAATAATAGAACATTATTTCCTTCTTAAGGATGGAAAATATTTTCTATTTTAAAATTTATTTATTTAGTCAAAATTAAATAAATTTTTAAAATCAATACTTCGAAAGTAGGTTTACATTTAAATAACATTTTGTAAAATATTACTTTAATAGAGATTCTGTCAGATTAAAGCAACCACAATTAATAGAGCAACTTTGAAGCGAAGAACGTTCGCTTCGTGTAGTTTTGCGGGGATTTACACTGTAATGTGAGCGAAATATCGAAAGGAGGATCTGTAAAAGTTTTTGCGCGAAGTTGCTGGGCAAATGATAAAAAAAAATACACAAAGCAGAGATAATTGAAAGATAGTAAGCATCAGGATTCCTAGCGCACTGTCGGTCTAATAAATATAATTATATTGTCCGTGCGCAAAGAAGCGAATGAGAAACAAATACGAGGCAAAAATATTGTCGGCGATCGTTAGTCATCTCGGTGCAAAATGAGTTACATTGCAGTTTATCTTAGTTTCCTTTCTAAGTCGTTTAATATTTATGATCCTTAAACTGCAGCTGTGTAAGTTGGCGTATACTTGAGTGCCTTCCTCGTCTTTATTTCATGAGAATATTTTAAGCTTCCTCATTTTACGAACACGCACGTTTCCGCGCAGAAAGCGCTTTTATGATTACGAAGAGATTTAACTTACAATAGTCTTCACGTAAAGATCGCGTGTTTTCAAAGTACGAAAATATTTTTAAAACTTTAGTTTTAAGACGCATCTCCTTTCTCACATTACAAAAGTATCTGAGCTTTCTTACTCTTGGCGAAAGTGCGCTCTTTTGTCAGAATACAATAAGATTATAATAAAAGAGAGGATATAAAAGAATATGAAAATCTAATTTCTTGCGTAATAATAGATAACGAAAAGTGAAAAATTCCATTTGAATGTTCTGATTTCCGTATCTATCAAAAAACGTATTTCTTGTAGAAAGTATTTTAACATAATTCTCATATACGTTTGGCAGAAGAGAAAAATATTTTTCACAAGTCGTCCCGACATTTACTCTACGAGGATATATTCAAGCTCCCTTAGGTTGCGTCGACCCATATGTTCAAAGAGCAGACTCTTACAGAATCTCGACATGATTCGTTAAGGGTTAACATAACGTGTTATCATTTATTCATCATGGATAGCGAGTATTTTAAAAGCAATTTACAAGAAGATGATAGTTAAAACAAACAGTTTATACATTCTGTGAATCAGATTCTCTTTCGAGCAAACTTAGCCGAACACGTTTCACATAAAGAGATATTGCTGACAGACATTATCCTCGTGGGAGAAGAGTTCAGTCTTCGTGAAGTTTCATGGAACTTCAGCCATAGAAGTTTCGGCTACATTTTCTCCGTGGATTTCCGGAGTAACGTAAAGTAAGCTATTGGCAATGTAATTTGTAACACGGCTTTCGTTCGTTCTCATCGGAGTTTGGCGTAACATTGCGCTCGCAAAAGCATTATTAGCATCTCTGGCTGCATAGATATTTTCGATAATTTTGCAACATTGCCTTTCACGATGAAAGAGATCCGTTTTCTCCGTCGCGAAATAATGACTGTGCTACAAAGCAGAGTTTTTCAGGACACTATCGGAACTTGGAAAACCGACGATTTTTCGCGAGCAAAAGTTCATTGATCACGCCAAAAAGAGCCGTCGTACGATCACAATAGTTCTCGTAAAGAAAATTAATGCGCGTAAAAAAAGTTATAAAATACGTCTGTAAGAGAATATATCTCTTTTTCTATTCACGTGACAAAATCCACAAGTTTTTTTTCTCACAAGTATACATTGCTTGAAAATTAGGAACATTACTAAAAAAAAATCTTAAAATTGTAAATATATACGATAAGATTTTTACAGTTCTCAATTGCAAATTTATTAATTCAAAAGTTATTTTCAATTTGTAATTGTGCAGCACACACATAATGTGAAACTTTATTAATATTAATGCGAAGATGTATCTTCGTGAAACTTTTGGAAGTCTGAAACGCGAATTCGTTAAGAGAGCATTAACCAGCTTACCTCATGATCACGGTAATAGGGGTCGCGGAGTTTTTCTGGCACTCGATTGTTGTATGCCTTCGACAGGAGCCATTTTACGGAGGCACGTTGTTTGGCCTGAAACAAAAAGAAGAGAAAATATAATAAGAAATATGTTTAAAGTATTGGTTGAATATGCTACAACGAGCATAATAATTTACCTAATTTTGTAATGAATTTTTTGTTTCAATTTCTCTTCAGAGATCAGAATATTGATATTATTTCATGTATTAATGTTATATACGTGTTTCAACAAAGTTAATTTTTGAAAATTGAGCACTTTAAAGAGACGATTTTAAACTTTCAAAAAATCTCAAGCAAACAACGTCTTGTCAACTTCGTGCATAATTTCAATATTAAATCTTTTTGTCAATTTTGCACAAGTTGAAGTAACATGGCGTCACTTGGAGCAGAATCATCATTGAGAAAAAAGATTGATAAGATTTTAAAGCAGAATTTTTAGGCTTTAAAATGCTTTTTTGCAAATCGATCTATAATTATTTTTTGTTGAATTATGTAAATTTATATTCCCTCGTTTTCATCATTAATTCAAAGCGGATTTAACTCTCGATAGAGATCGAGGAGTGTATTATACATAAATTATAATTGGCGATCAGTTATCGATCGCGACCGTATCTTCGCACCCCATTCTTCCATTCGCACCCGTGCCTTTCACCCAGCAACAAGATAAGCCGCTTCACGAACCACTCGAGTTAGCTCTCGACATCCCGGATTGTAGACAGAAGAACTACAAAGCGTCTTAGCAGGTAATCCAATTCTTTTTTAAAAAAATTCGTTTTTTTAGAAAAATTCCTATTGTGCTTGAATTCTACATTTATTTAAAATGTCAATTATCGGAAAAGTTTCAGTTCAAATATGAACGAAGTAAATCAACAATGGAAAATTCATTTTCGAGGCTGATATCTTTTTAAATGGTCCCATAAATTCTTTTATTAAAAGCACTCTTTTATTAAAAAAATTTTCGTTTTATAGGTTCCCTTTTCATTTATAGTTTTCATAAGTTCGTTAAGTGTTGATTTAATTACATTCACTGAATAGTAGATTTCTTAGTTTGTTAATGTTGAAAGTTTCACAATCCATAAAAATTAAAAAGTCTTTGATATATAGATTCTTAAATATGCACGTATATTTTTCATTATTTCTACAGCTTCTGTTAAACTTCTCTTTCAAAACATCCCGTCTTTATTCTTCTAAATTCAAACTTTTGTTTCTCTTTCTCTGTGCCTCTCTCTCTCTCTCTCTCTCTCTCTCTCTCTCTCTCTCTCTCTCTCTAATTATCAGAGATTTATGTTTCGCAAAAATGAACTCTTCTGCATTTAATTATTCGACAACAGATCGTTAGAGCAAGAAATTACTAGTGTCGTACTATATAATGGTGAAGTCGAAGTTCTAAGTTCCTATCATTCGTATTTATATGTATATTCGCATTCGGAATACATCAAGCTACCGTATTATTCCGCTCAGACATGTAAAAAAGTATGCTGTATACATCATTGTGAAATCTAAGTTATTCTTATCTCGTCGTGTTTTCAGATTTCACATTGATTTTGTCGATCTCGCTGGCTCGAGACTTAATTATCTCGCGTGTTTTATTTCCCATAATATACGCTTGGATGAGAAGGAAAGCCAAAAATGGCACTAATATTCCCGACTTCTGCAAGACTTTTAAAACTTTCACGTCGCGTCAGCTTCGAGTTTGAAATTTTACGCGAATCTTATCTTCTCCGTTTAAGATAAACTTTTGGATTACAATTTACAATAAATTAAAAGCGTGCAAGGAAAATTTACTCAAAAAGATTTCCTATCAGACATTCATTTAATCGATGAACATCTGTCTTGTCGTGCAAGTTTCTCTGAAAAGGAAACGAAACTTTACATAGAAACAAGTATCGAAAATAGAAGTCAAAGTCAACGCGGTCGTGTTACGGTTCGTGACGTGTCCTTTACGAGCTCCTAAATTCCTCGCGGAGAACTTTTCTGGACGCGAGCGGCACGCGAAATTGTACGCCTAATCAATTTGTCGAGCTCGGCTCCGAATGGGAACGAAAAAGAGGAAGGAAGAGAGGCGAAAGGGCTAGGGAAGCTGGGAGTGGCCGCCGTACGAGGTCATGCCGCGCCGTGTGTTATGAAGATTAAAGTGGCACGGGGAAGTTTCCCGACGCTTCTGTAAAAACGCTCCTCCGCGGTAATCATTTACCGCAGCCAGATTGATAACGTCGACGACGACGAACGTTGGGGATCATTCGAGTTTTAGCGTCGCAAAATGGTTCCAGGTAGTTTTTACTCGTTTCAATTCTCTCTTTCTCTCTCGTAACAGATGATTTTCCAACATTAAAGAACGTATCGCGTTTCTAATTAATTGTACTGCTCGACGGGAATAAACGAAGAAAATTTTTACCTTTCTCGATTCAGGAAAAAAGAGGCAGAGAAAAAAAAACAGAAAAATAAGAAAATAATTAATCGAATAGTATAACTTAAAACGTCTAAAAATGTAAACGAAAAATCTGTTCTTTTCTAGTTTTCACAACATGTACAGGATTTATTGCATAAGTTTCTATATATAATTATTAAAATACGCTGTTGTTGCATTTGTTTGAAAATAATTCTCGTGAAAAGATAGCCCATTGTACGGTAACATTCTCCAGCATGCAGGATAAACTAGAGTGTATCACTGATGTTCGCCAGGCAACTGCAGTTCGTGACTGAATGACACGTTGTACTGATGATCTACTTTAATAAAAAAGTGACAGGTTACTGTACCGGGGCATCGATTATTGGTTGCTACCTGGGTAACAATGTTATCTTAGCATTATTATCTACAGTCCACATAGGAGCGGTTTGTTGCCATGTAACAATTCCGCAGAAAATGTTTAATAGTCGATCAATTTCTATATGCAACGAGCTGCAGTTCTGATGTTACTCTCGCGCTGAAAAGATGTGTCCCGATTTGAGAAAGTTTCGGGTCAGAGTTCTCCGAGCCGTGAAATTGAAATAGGGAAAAGATTACGATTTTATGTCCGACTAGAGCGAGGTTGATGACGAAGGATGCGATCTAAGTAGAAATGTGATTTCCACGTAGAACGTAGCTACATCTCGATGAAATAGACGGGTTCATTTTTACAAATATATAAATAGGAAAACAGAAGCGATATTTATTTTAAAAATAAAATTGTGAAAATGAAATAACAATTAGAAAAACTGCTCCCTTAAAATTTATAAATACAAATGGCTTATTATTTTCAGCTTGTTATATCTTTTTATAACGAGTCTTTGTTTAATACAAAATACATTATCTTTGTTATGCAACAAATTAAAAATATATACATAACTTTCAAATTAAATAAAATAAATAAAATTCAAATTAAATAAGATAAAATTAAATAAGATAAATCTTTAATTCGAAATTTTAATTATTTATTTTTTAACGGAATCCTTTCATCTTCGTTACATAATCCTGTCGAGTGATTGATTGATCGAATGAAATAATGACCCATGTAATCCCATGTAGATCAATGCCGCGAATAGATTATTCCGTGCTTCGCTTATCTCCGCAATCGTTCGATTGAATCGCAGTACATAATTATGTGCTATTAACGAGCTTTCCATCTAGTATCTTGAACGCAAATTGCGATGGGACAAAGAAACCAGTTCGAAATCAATCGTCGTAATCCGCAAGTCCTCTGGCAAAATCGCAACGTCCGACATTTCTATCACGTTTATTTGCGTTGCATTTACTCCTTGACAAATGTTACATGTATAATCCGAACGTTGCATGTAATGCAAACATACCAGGTGTCTCATAGAACTATTTCAATTCATATAGATTCATGCAGCTAACAAAATTAATTTGAATTTTTTTCAAATTCCTCACGAGCCATATCTCTCTCTCCCCTTTATTATTTTCTAGCAAATTTTTTAGCGAAGTAAAAATACATTGAAGTTTATTATTATAAAATACATGAAAATTAAAGTTCTTTATGTAACTTACTTATTCGCTCCCCCGAAATTTAACTCGAGAACGACTTCGTTTACAAATTTCCCGTGATTTCGAAAATTATTAATATTCCGAAAGAGATTCTTGTTAATAATAGGTCGACTCCAGATTTGTCGAAAGAACCTGAGTGCTCAAAGTGCCGCCTCTTCGGGCCACCCTGTACATACGCTTCGCGTATGTAAACTAGCACACGTGTCTGGCAGGAATCGACTCACCGAAGCAACGCACGCACGCACGTGCGCGTGCATGACGTTTACGTTCGTCTATAAAAAGAAGCCGTGTCATCGCTAACAACTGGTTGTGATGACACGATATGGAATACTGCGTTACGTACACAGAAGGCGATTCAGATTCGATCGATCTGATTAACCGTGAGGGAAACGATGGTCTCGGATCGGTGATCCACGACCATCAGCCGCGTCATCGATCTTTATTAGCTCGACCGAGATCCGTCGCCGGCACCCGATTGTAATCCAGATCGTTGTTCCGCGACGAAAACGCGAGTCAGACAGCCGCGAAGACGTCAGCTTTCATTTACGTAAATGACTTATCTCCCGGAATAACGTTGTAAAGCTGAGATATTTAAACCACTGTAAACCGGAGAGAAATTGATGAAAGAATGATTGAAAAGTAATTTTAAATTCAATTCTTATATTATAATTTATATTTTCGTTGTACTATCTATGCAATCTGGAAAATTCAGCAAAAGTAAAAAATTTATATCTTCTCTAATTGCAAGATTTAATTCTCGATATAAATAAAATTAATTAATTACTGATATTCATCGGATAATACGTTACAAGTAAGATACAAAAACCATAAATAAAATAAAAATAAAAATAACTATTTGTGGAAAAACAGTAGAAACGATACTGTGATTGAAAAAATAATAATCGTCGTACAAAGATAATACACAGTCTAATAATCAGACAGCAGGAAGTTTAAGCCTTGTTGGCTAAGTATTTCAGTATGTATCCGCTCGTTAGCAAGTCGATTCACTCTTGAATCATCTACCATGCTCGCCTTTTTAAGTCTGCCTTTTTAAGATTAATTGCTTATACACGTGACACGCAAATTAAACGTTAACACAATTTATAGACGATCCATAGATATTCTGCAGAAAGTTTCTACGATCTCTTTCTATACATACAAATATGTTTTAACAATTAATTAATAACATTTCAAACTTGGGAATAAAATGAATCTTTTTTATGCAAATAACGTTTTCTATATTGAGTCACAGTCATGCATGTTGAATTAAACATTTTCATTTTCAGACTAATATACACACACATACAAATAATTCACATAATTATTATTACACAACATATCTAAAATATAATGTTGAGAGATTTTTCTTTTTCTCTGAAATATCATAATAAATTAAATATGTAATGTACACATCAAGCACAAAAGTTTTAGCGTCATATTTGCAATACCTATGACTTAAATTGATGTAATCGATAAAGAAACACGATGTGAAATCCGTGGAAAACAGTGGACGTTCTTTATATGGATTTCGGCCATGAGCATTGCCCACGCGACATCGCACAGCCGAGAAAAATACGCAGTCGGACGCGTGAGAAATGTAAAATAGACGAATACAATTGCATGATGGATAAGAATCCACGTAAAATACGAAATGGTAATCTATACGATATATCAACTTCTACGATACGTAAAAATAAAGCTATTTGCCAAGTAAAATGGTTTCAAGTATGGTTTATAACAAAAATTTACTCGCAACTTTCTAAATAAGAATATTTCATGAAAGAAGATTCAAGTCTTATGGAATATCACAAAAAAACAAAACAAAGCTAATAATGCTTGCCCACATCTTTATTTAAAATAATTTTTAGACGCCAATTTCGTACATTATCTTAATTGCAACATTTTTTCTTTCAAGGCAACGAACATTCTGAGAAGATAGTTTCCAAAAAAATATTGAAAAAATCTTGTGAGATTTGAGAAAACGATTCATTAACTCTTCCACGTGGATTGTCTTCATTACTTTCGGAAATAGGTACGTTTAGAGCGCGATTACTTGCGCCGGCAAGTATTAAAGTCCCGATCAAACTCGCTCAGTCATCGTATGTTTACCGCTGCAGCTAGGCTACAGCCACCTGCAGCGGCCTTTCTTCCGATGTATTTCTTGGCTGCGTGTATCCCGCGGAATGTATCGGACTATTTGCGAGGCACGTGAACGCACACTTAGGCGCGGTTTAGGTCGGGCAATAAGGCCAGTATCCGCGAAGCGAGTACGGTGAAAGACGATGGAGCCCGGCGGCGTCGCGTTTCGCGATTAGAACCAATGGCGTAACCGACGTTCGCGCTGAAGAAAATCCAACAGAGTAGGACAAATTAATATAACACGCAAACTGTAAAATAACGATATTTAAATTTAAGTTTTAATTTTAAACAATAAGTTTGATAGAAAAAATTGTTGAATAGAAGATCGCCGAATTTTGATTTGCTGCAATTAAAACCGATATTAATCGTTCTTGTGGAGCCATTAGCTACTAATTACAACAAGTTTCGTCGCGAAGAAAATTCTCGCAGATGTGACACTTTACAAAAATTTTAATAAAAATAACTCAATAATAAATATGCCGTAATCATGCCAGACGGAACTCGTACCAGTATACTGTATTCATTAAGGTCACTTCGCAAAAGAAGTTGCAGTTGCAATAAAAAAAAAAAAAGAGCAAAGTAGACTCTCCTTCAGATAAAATGTTCTGTTCATCGACTAAATATATTTCGTCGGCCAACGCAAAATTAAGGAATAGTATACGTATACATTTAAGATTCATCATAAAAGAATCAAAAAAGTATAACAGATTTTAATGTACCAGATCACCTATTACGCTCTCACGCATAAACTACCAATTTTCGATATACAACTTTGTTTATATGCTACGTTCTAAGAATTTTCATCAATTTGATTGAGAATCGGGACGCATTCAATGCATTCCACGAGAAAGAAATTGTATTGTAATATGAAAATGTCTACTATAATGCAGAGTTTTTTTATTTGCGCACGAAGAAGTGATACGCACTTTCTAGCTTGGAATTCCACCTAATTCGCCTGTAGCTACTAGTAGATTAGCAAGTGATAGAATATAAGGTGGTGGTACCTAGGCAACTAGATGGACGTGGAGCTATTACGAGAGCTCATGGATCTCTCTCGCTCTCCATCTTTAGAGACCGCCTGTGTTCGAGGTGAGCATGATCTCTTCGCGACTAATCTCATCGGGAATTCCGTGAAGATACATCTCGAACTTCTTGTATCGTTTAAAGTGAGGAAATACCGTAAATCAAGGGAGAGACTACAGTTGTAAAGTCATACAGCAAACCTACTTATTTGATGTTTCTTTTCTCATCACTCATTTACAAATTATTTTATTTTTTCTCTAATATTTTTGAATTTTATGATTTGAAAAATACTGGAAAAAAGATATCTAGAAATCGTTTTATGTAGTTTAAAATAAAATAATTTAGTCTTTCAAATAAAGTATTTGATATTTCAATTATTTTCAAGTATACTCTCTTAAATTAATTAAATTAACCACTTCGCTTGAGCAATTGCTTATATTTTCTCTTCCCTTAGAAAGAAATCTATTTCGAAGTTTAAATTTTTTAAAAATTAAGTTAGAGAATTTTTTATTTTAATTATATAATAAATAATGTATAATAATACAGAGATTGATATAGATTAAATTGAGATAACGTCATAGTTGGAAATTTGCTAAATATTTTTTACTGGAAACGACGTTTTGTTCAGCAAGTGTTTAATAACGAAAAAATGAATACATAAAGAATTAAAAAGCTAGAAACAGCTTTCTATCTTTCTTTTCTCTATCTACTCACGATTTATTTCCGGCTTACGTCGATCCTGTCAGGGATACAGAGAACTTAAGATGTCTTTCGCTGACGCATAAGTCTTTCAGAAAACATCAGTCGAGTAAAGTATTAAGCAGAAATTGCAATTCGCATAAAATTAGATATTATTAAATATGCTTCTGACTTCGCAATTGCGATTTTAATGAAAAATGGGATATCAAAGTAAAAAAAAATTACATAGGCAAAGAAATTATAGTTTTATTTTTATATACGACAGGAACTTTAGAATAAAAGCTTCATTTAATATTATAAAATTAGGTATTCTTAAAATACATGTACTCGTAAATTATAAATTATGTTGCAATTATGTTGCACATTTAGCTAAATTTGAGTTATTTTAAAAAATGGGATAGCGAAAGACATAAAAATATTTATTGCTTTCGCGAATGAATTTTTAAAATTTTAAATTCGATCGAAGTATACGGAGAAAAAGTCGTTTACGAAACATTGGCATCGACTGGTTTGACATCGAAACGAGAAAGGATATCCGCGAATTGTTTATATACGCCTTCAGACTACTTTCGTAGTTGCGGATTTACTGGGAAACATTAGAAAGAAAGGAAAGATATAGAATTGAACCGACACCGGATGCTGTGCTCCTTGCGAAGTGCTCGCCAGAATCAAACAAACCGTTTCCAACTTCCCGTCTGTTTCCAATGGCGATGTCTGCACTTTCTTTCGCAGAACTCTGAACAAAAGTAAATCTCACATCTAGTCTTAGGTCATCTGTAAAAATGTATGTAAAAAACGAAGAACTGATATCAACGAATTTGTGAACACTTTTGCTTGAAATGAAAATTCAAGTTGCTTGTTGATAAGATTATTTAATAATCAAAATTAAAATATGTTACTGACTTCAGGAACTATTAAATTTTATTATTTTAATAAATAATAAAATATTTTTTAATAAACAATAAAATATTTTTTTAACTTAGTTTGGAAAAAGTTTTCGTATTTAATATAACTTGCTTAACACGCTTAAACTAATCTGCTTTAATTCCATTCATTGAATCTTGTTCCAACAAATAAGTGGGTTAGATTTTAATCTAGCGCAGCATCAATATTTTAATATACTAAGTAGTTTTGATATAGCTCTCCAAATAAAGCAATCCATTACTCGTTGAGTTTTAAGATGAGTTTGCTTCGTGCTTATGCTATCTAGCACGACATGCTCCCTCAATGATAACGGTACACATATGAAATACACGTTTATTTATTAGTTTAAAAGCATATTATTCAAATAAATTTATTGTATTCATCTACCATATATAGAATATATCACAATTTTATAAAATTGTTCTAGTTTCACTAAGTTCTCACGTAATGTTGAATCAAGAAAGCGTTATCGATTTTTTGATAGCGTCGTTGGGAATTCGTTCGGCCATGCCGTCTGCGTCTCACAAAGAAAAGAGCAGATGCTGCTCGAAATAAAACACGTCATTGTGATACGTCACAAGCGGCTTTAGACTCTTTTCATTTTTATGGACTCAGAAAACAGCACTTGTATGTATTATATATCCAACTACGTACAAATAATAAAAATTATTTTTTTCTCAATTGTGGATATTACGACGCTGCATATAACACATTGCAGATTATTTTTTTCTATCTAATTATTACTTTATTATATATAATTATTTTCAATTATAAAATTATATTATAAATATACTTTCAATAAATTGTGATTTTTAAATTCGATAATAACTTTCACTAAAAGAAGCAATGAAAGCTATTGTAATTGATGTATGATAAGACTTGGAGGCCTGAAGCGGCCGAATTTTTCTAGATATTGGATATCGCACTATACGTGTCTATTCGATTTAAAGAGGCGGCGATTGCTCTTTGTCTTGTTGCTCTAATGCAATCTCTCAGCTCTCCTCGCATGCTGAGATGAATTATCGACGGATCAAGCACCGTGAGAGCTCGGTGAGAAATCGAACACGGCAGACAATCGTGCGAAAACTGATAACGCTAACTCGAAGGAATGGAGCTCGATTAGTAAGAGGAAATTGGAGAATTTCTAGGAAGACATTTTTATATGTGTGAGAATAATAATAACTTTTAAGAAGAAAATACGATACCTTTCTAATCAAATCTATTTTACTTTTAACGAAAAATAAAAAAAATAATTTTATATCGTGTCATATATACAATTCATTAAAAATGAGCTGTACGATTAAATTAAATTCTTTAAATTAAATACAACATTGCTACGGTAATTAAATTAAACGATTTACGAGGGACGCGCTTTCACTTCTTGCACTGCCATTAAGCAAGCCGTTGACACTAGTCAATGGCACGATTCGATTGTTCATGCAGGTGTGATAACTTACTCTCGTGGCCTGACCCATTTTCACCTATGTCTGTCTATTATGAAAACGTGATACCGCATCAAGTCCTAGCAACCATGCTAATAAATTCCCACTAGGCATACTGCAGAAGTCTCTTCGCAGTTCAATTTAACGAAATTACTCTTCATTTTTCCAAGCTAAATAATATTGTTAAAGTAATATATCCGAAAACACAATTATATTTATTTCGCAACACAGTCATATAATTTAATAATATAATTTAATGGCTAACAGATATTAAATTCAGAAAGGATTAAAATTTTAAAAGTATCTTATTGGCGAGATCGAGATAGTTCAACTTCCGCGTGACAAAAAATTATCAGCAGTTCGAAATACAAAACATTAATTGTCACCGCTTTCACTTGCCGTTTCATAAATTTCAAAACCTGTACTTATCGAGAAAATATATTATGAACTTCCGACATAAAAATAAGAAATAAATGCGACAAGCGATCGGAACAGGAAATCCAATCGCATTCTATAGCTCACAGAAACAGCAGCATCGACAGCTGGAGCAAGGTCGATGTTAGGAATGAAAAATGGAGTGTATGCGACAATAGATATAAACAACTGCGGAAGTTTACTACAGTGATTCCCAAATTGCGAACACGAAAAAATGAGAGAATATTTTATAAAATAAATAGAAGAAAACCATTGTCGTAGTAAAAGTCAATTTAAAATTTTGCGCAGCGGATGCCAAGTGTAAATTTTGTAAAATAAAAAAAACTTAATCAAAAGTTTTACGAATATTCAAGTAAAGGAAGTTTTTGAAAACATTTAAGAGAGAACATCCGAATTAAAGAGTCATACATCGCGGTCGCTCTTTTTTCTTCCCTCCTCCACGTACCGCGCTATTCAACCGCATTGCAAATATATGTCGGTACAAATCGCTCTGTAAATCGTCTGGATAGATAGATTGATAGTCGGTGAAATTCTCTCGAGATCCACCCGGGGCGGTCTTCTGGGAACGGTTACGTGGGCACGTAAATACGTGACATAGGGGTGCCTCGGAGTGTTACATTCAATCGTGTACACATCTACTATATACTTAAGAAACAATATTCATGTCGCGATAAACGATCGAAGTTAAGCAGATCAAAAGTCAAGTATCTATCAATCGGTGATGGCTGAGCTGGCAAATATAATTCTCTTGGAACGCGAAAACCACGTGTCGTGAACGTCGCAATATCTCTGCAATATTGGAGCAGGTCAGTTACATGCGTTTAATACGCATCGCGTCACAGCATCGCAACCTACGTTCGTGCATCGATCCGTCGCAATGACATGCTTTTGGCGTTATTGCGTAATAATTTTACTTAAGATTAATTTTCATTACCGAACTGATTGCATGCTATTACGCAATTTAACGCCGTGACATTTTCGGCGTCTAAGCCGGGGATCAACTATAATTACGATTTACTTATTTTTTTACAACCCGCATAATCATAAAATTTTGAATTTCGATAAAAAATTTATAAACATTTACGTTTTCTCTTTTTATACAAATATCTATACATCCTCTTGGCCCACAAACCCTAAAATCTTTATTCTGGCTCTTTAAAAAAACAATTTGACGACTTCTGTGTTAAACTAATAGTCTAGCAAATTGTCAGTGATTTTTTTGCTCGCAGAAACGTTGATAATATCGTATATCCGTAATCGATGTTTCAATTCGATTTATTCGTTCGAAAATTGTAAGCAGTATACTTGTAACTTTAAATCAGTCAGTATCCGCAAGCGAATGTATCTTTGGCTTTTACACGAAAGGAGAAATCGATATGTATATATTCGTGATCAAATTATTCAAAATAGACGCGTGAGTTGAATTTTAATCGTAAGTCGAGAGGCGAATCGACTAACGTAGAGCCCTTCTTATTATCGCCGAAGCTTCCATTCGGTGGATGCGGACGTCGGCAAAACGCGGTTTGCAATTTACGAGTTTCGCATTGCTGCCAAAATCGATGGCTGAATGAGTCTACCAAAAAATCGTCCTGCAAGTCACGTTAACGCTCTTTTTACGTAGCGTGTACAACGTGTTACCGAGAAGAAAGAAAAATAACAGTGCGAGTAGGGAGAGAGCGCATGGCTGTTGAATATTAATTGTTCTCGACATTGTGAGACTTGTCTGATGTAATCGACGACAACAGCAAACAGGCTGAAACATCGTCGACGAGGGATCGTTCAATTGTGCCGCGTAATGCGATTTAGCTGCATTGTCTGTCAGGGTACAACAAGATTCGCGAGTAATGTCGGAAATGTTGCTCCTTTATGTAAATCCAAGGAAAAAGTCGTTTGAGTTGAATTAATGACTTCGAGATATACACGACTAAAAATAAATCCTTTCGTAAAATATGTAGTAAATACTTAGCCTCATTTCATTCTCAAACTAATAATCGACATTTTAACGTTGAAAAAGAGAAGATTTTATATAGGTATATACAATAACACTCATCGAAAATAGTAGTCGCTTTGAAATCTTTTCCCAAGAATCTCTGCTTCAGATTGCACAATTAAATGTGGGTTGCGCGATGAAGTGAAATAGGTGCGACGATATGCCCCCATTTTCGATCTCGCCAAATTTGGGATCACCAATCTACACATTCCACCTACATGCGGCACAAGAAAGCGAGCTCTTACCGAAAACAGCCGCGGTATCCAGATCATTCAGATCGCGGTGCCTTATCTCGCACAAAGATCCTTATCCGGCATTACTCCCGCGTGCCCATTACCTCGTCACACACTCGGCCCTTTACCCGCTCCGCCCGTTTCTCTAGCTTCTTCCCAGAGCGAAACGCCACGAGGAAAGACCGCGGAAGAACTGTCCGTCAATTTCGCGCGGTGTTCGAGGTAGGCAAAAGGAAAGAACCTCGCACTGTTTCGTATGTGGATCGCGATCCACGCACCGATGGCCACGCTAACCGCCTTGGGCTCGACCGACGTGTAACGTGCGGTCGCCGAGCGCCGACGTTGCACAACCCAAGGAAACGCGCTCGAGGCGAACGGCCGGCCGGTGCATCGATATCCCGATACAGGAATGCGCTTTTTGTAGTTGCGAGCAATCGGTGGCCAAGGACGGATTACGGTACATTCTACATACTCCGGATTATCGATACAAGAAACGTCTGACAAAACTGAGAAATTCATATAGTATAAATGATAAAACAATATATTTAAAAAATTATATAATTATGTAGAAAAGAAATTAGAATAAATTATCAATATTAATATATCAGAGCGCTATCTGAAAATTTCTAGAATTGCTGAACAACGTGTATTGTTATATTATTATATACACGACCTCGGTGTGTATACGCGAAACGAAAGAGGGCTATCAATTAAAAAATGCCAGGCAGCGAGTGACTCATATTTTTTTTCACTCGGCTATGTATTACCGCATCGCGATATCGCGGACTGCGTATACGGTTGCTATCCCGCTTGGGTTAACTGTACCGCGACGTACTTATATAATCATCATTTTCGTCCGTAATTAACGCAGCAAATTACGATGGACTTCGTTAAACGTGCGCGGGCGCGTTGCATTAAAAATTTCCAGCTGATGATTTCCGCGCATCGACAGTCCGTTTTTCTTCGCCTCGGCCTCGCTCGCCGAGGAGAAAAATCACGGCGATCGTGATGCCACGCGCGCGTCGTTAAGCGTCGGATACTGATCGGCCTGAATTCCCGTGATGGCCGATTTGGCCGCGTAAGGCCGGCTTGGAGCAGGGAAGTTACCGTTTCGACCGATCCGTTTCCCCCGACGCGGAAAAGATAGGCTTCGAGTCGCCACGGTCACGATCATTCTATCAGGACTGCTGCACGGTGCGGCGAGTTTTTACCTCATCTCGCTCGCGGTCCCCTCGATTTCATGCGTGGAAATAATTAACGAGCAATACGTAATTAACGGTATTACGTAACTACATTTGTATTACGTAACCGTTCGTTCAACAACAGTACGGCGGTATGAGAGAATCTTCAACTAAAAATAAATCGGAAGCGAAAACCATGTGACGCGAGATTAATGTTAGATTAGCGACAAAACTTAATTAATTTTTGACATTAATCCTCGATTTTTAACGCGACATTATCCGGCACAATTCAAGGAAAAACAGTTGAGTATTATTAATATTATTAGGGTAAACCGGAATATGATAGCCATAGGCTGTAATTTTTTAAATAATTGTTAAATAGTGCGTTTTTTAAATCATTTTCAAAGAAGATCGATATTTACAGTAGTTTATGTGCGTACAATATGCAAAATAATGATATTGTGAATATTATATCATGTTTTTACTTTTGACTACCTGTAAAGTTTTTCGTGTGTCTACTAAAAATTGCTGTAACATCGGATACATTACAGTTAAAGTATCGTGATCAATATTAGATACATAATAGA
>VBVR01000775.1:0-41154 GCA_011638315.1 Tetramorium parvispinum | reverse complement strand
ATAATTAATTTTCCAAAAGTATACTCTTGTAACTCTTTGCTTCACCGAAATAATATATATTCATACATGTTATTTTTAAAATATTTTCACAGATATTTCGAAATTAATTAAAAAACAATTAAAAATGTTCATATTAGTTTTAATAAAAGAACGGAAAGAGATCAATTGTACTGCATATAAAATCTTTTTCAGATAATCAGAAAATAAATTACGAGAAAGTATTTTAATTAGTTTGCATATACGCTTTTAATGATGAAAATAATCTGTTATAAGAGAAGATCTTGATACTAGTATTATAATTGGCAAATCATTATAAATCATTGCACAATTTCAGAGTTACGTAAAAGAGAAAAAAGTAGCAGAGTTAATCCATTAACACAGTCGAGAATTCATTTTTCAAACAAAATTTTATTTATCACGAATAAAAAGATTTTAGCAATAAATAATTCTCTTTTAAAACTTGAAAAATGGAGGCTATTATTCAGACATATATAAGGTCAGTAAGATTTATTATTTAATGACCTTGGTACCAATTCTAAAAGTTGAAAAAATGCAAAATCAATTACGGTCTAACTTCTAAAATTCTTTGTGTCGTGATTACGGCTCTTAATGGGTTAACGGTGTATTCCTCGCGGATGCAGGCGCATTCAGCCGCTTCTTACGGTATCTGGGCGCATTTTTTATCAACGACTATCAAGAGCCGTGTCAGCCGGCACGCTGGACGTACCGTGAAGCAAGTCGGGCGGCCAGATCCGCAGTTCGACATTGCAATTCGAGTGGGACGATTTGTCGCAGGTCGAAATGCGCACGGATGCTTCGAGCGAGCGAACGACCGGGGACCGGACCCGCTACGCATCTGTCTGTCTCCACTTTCTTCCTACTGCCTCTCCGTTCGTCCGTCTCGCCACCGTAGTGGGATGTGCACGTAGGATATGCCCGTGTGCGGACATAAAGTACACACAGTCGAGAAGCGTGTAGAGAAGGTAGAGCGGCAAGTTTTTACGCGACCATCCCCGAGTGAATGACCGGTCAGAGCCGCCTCTCACTCTCGGTACTTCGGATCTGCTCTGCGCCGCTGCCTCTCTCACTCTAGTCGATTACGAGAGAAGCAGCGTGAGATACATAAAGAGACAGAAACAGCGAAAGAGAGAGAGAGAGAGAGAGAAAGAGACTGCAGTTGGTCGACTTTGCAACGTGGCGCGAGCTGCATTAGGCTGCACATACCAAAAACAGTTTGCGCTAATGGCAGAAACGCTTAACCCTCAGAATACATGGCATCATAATGATGAATACGTGAAAGCTAAGATGAAAGAAACGTTATTTTGAAAAATAAAAAAAGATAATTCAGGATCACAGTTCAGAACAATTTTAGGTTTGTCCATTATAATTCTACCAACAGGAAGATTTACTTCAACAATATGAAGAACACAAAAGAAACAAATAATACCTTTCACATTCTCAAAAAAACCTCCTCATTCAAAGATAATTATAATAAATGATCACTCATATGTGCAATACGTATACTTTTGACAAACTTATTTAACCCATTTTGATAAAAAAAAGGGAAAAACATATTATTACACTTATTCATTATACATTTATTTAATCGGAATATATTATATATTTATGCCTGCTCTAAATTTATGTAGACAATTAATGAAAATTAATGTGATGAAAGATTACTATAAAAGAACAGTTTCTAAATTTTATGACTAAAAGCTATCATGAAAATGTCTTTAACAAAATTATTATACAATTACACAATGGACAATATAATGTCGTCATCAGTGTGTCAACAGGGTATTTTCTATATTCAGATGTCGACTACCCGTTATTCAAGTTCATACTCGGGTAACCGAAGTCACGAGCTCGATTTAATCGATTTTCGATATATTTGATATCGTCACGCTCCGTGGTTCCTGAGGTCATTTTACGTTGATACGTTACATTGTTGGCATGGTAAGCTCATATAAATAATCAACGCGTACCTAAATTGATTTACTGTGCGTAATAGCGAGAACGACCGCGCGGTGCTTGGGCATTTCCTCGGATACCCGAATAACCGGATATGAACAATACTGATACATATATTACATAAGCTATATATACACCCGATTTATGTGCGCGTGTGTGTAATGAAACGTTGCCTTATTATACTTTAAAAAATTAATTGTTTAATTTAATTCTGTCTCACTATGGCCACATATAATATATTACTAACCTTTCAATACCATATAAAGAAATATATTTTTCATATTTCGAAGCAATCCTTAAGAATATCGTATTTTAGATTTGCATAATGAAATTATATATAAAATATCGTGAACATATAGCTCAATATGCCAGAATGATCATTTTGTCTGTTAAATATCTTTTCAATAATTATAAATTCGGCATGTTATTAAACATTTAATTAATATTACCGATACTAATTAATTAACTAAAAATAACTTTTTCTTTGATATCTCATTACGTGCATCCAAATTAAAATATTACTATCTCAAATCGAGCAGAGAAAGCGTATATATTTTGCATTATCGATGTGTCGTGTGTATTCTACGTGAAAAAAAGTTCCCGAACGTTTTTGACACTTTTTTGGGGTAAAACTGCACGCGCGATTATACAAGAACAAGCTCAGCGGTATCCATTTCGATGTGTCTGAAAAAGATCGCGCAAATAGCGAGAATTTCCAAAACGTTTATTGTTTTGTCATGGACTTTTTTAATGTGACGTATAAATACAAGAATCACGCGGAAGATCCATTTTCGTGAAGAAATAAAATGTCGGTAGAAATCATTACAGCCGCTTTCACAGAAATATGCTAAATAACATAGCTCGGGTGCTGTTACACATACTGTTCTTCATTGTTTATTTCATAAGATTATTTTCATGTAATATCTTTATTACCTTTCTTTGTTATTTACCATATATTATTTTATTTTTCCACACTACGCGATAATACAAAGAAAATTGTATTTAAGAGCTTTTATCTTCTCTCAGAAGAGATAGCACAACCATATTATTAAACTTTTGATACTGTAGGATGCACTTCTCTAAAATGAAATATTAAAATAAATAGATTTGTGAAATTATAAATATGCAACTTTCGCAAAATATTGCATGATATTTTCCCTCTAAATATTTTTCATTCTTATCGATATATTTATGTGATTCACTGTTGATCGAATAGGTATTTGAAGGATATAAGAATTATAAGAATCTCTCCATATATCAATAAATATATTTTTCACTAAAATAATAACTTTTCGTCAAAAGCACAAGAAATACATATTTTAAATCAAGAAAACTGATATTATGTGTTAATCGAAAAATTATGGGAATATTTTAAAGCAAAATTACGCGAATGTTTTAAAAATTTTAAGTATTACGCGGCTGTAGAAGAATAGATCATGTATTTATTATTATTTTCTAAAACTTCAAAAAGTAAAACAGATTGCAAGCAAACATAGAAGATATCGGCATACATATCTGTCAAATATTGCTGCTATTATGAAATATTACTTTCAATTAATTGTTACAATTAACAAAAAAGCTTTTAATATAATAAATACTATATCCTTTCCGATCTTCAGTTTTTACAATAAAATAATAGTTAAAAATGTCCATTTTTCATTCAAGATATAACCGTTCGAATCGAGTCGTTGGCAAAACGTAAACTGTAGGCTTTTAGTTATCTACACAATACAAGAAAAATCATACAGATACAAAACCTCTAGATACAAATGTACTTTTATAACATTTTTCCTTAGATGTTATTCCAATTTTTACTAGTATTGGTGCTCGCGTTCACAGCCGAACGATTCAATAGATATTCGGTTATTCCGATTCACAATTGCAGCCGTTGCAATTTTGCTTCAAATCGTTCGCACTAATACATCGAAATTTTCATTCACAATAATAGTAGCAAAGAATAGGAAAAATGTGCGCATTTCCGCGACCTGCGTTATCGCGGTTCATCTCAATTCTTTCAATTTTCTCCCTTTTCGTTTGAGTATTGATCCCGTATATGCATTTATATGTAGCTATCCTTATAAAAAAAATATATATCTTACTCGTTTTCTCACTGTAAAATTCAGCGTGTATACGCAGCGTATTCTCAGGAATGTATATAAATAAATCGGCGTATCATCGATATATCTCTCGCGAATAAGATATCATATTGATTCGAGGAGCGAAGCCGTGTCGGAGCGTTAGCTACCGGACATAAATTATGCACTATCGGTGGAGCCGATAAGTATTAGTTTAGTTTGAAATTTGTTAGCCGAGTCAGGCATTCGGGGTACGGCTTTCATAGTCACGAGCGGGAAAAAAAAGTACGGCGAAGTTAGATGAATCATGAATAAATTTACGCGCCGAACCTTTATTCCGGAATGATCCAAGTTTCTTTATAGTATATACTCCCCTTTCGCTACGCGGTAATACCGAAACTTATAACGCAGCAGAACATAAATTACTGTTACACATAAATTAAGTATGCCACCTTTTTGGCCAAAATTTACGCTCGCTGTATTAAATAATATCGTAAAAACGCATTACTTGCCGCGGAATCTATTTGTTGGCGAGATACCATTGTTGTACCACTTTGCAATGTGAGAAAATCATTCCTATTTTCGCGCGTTCGTCGAATGCCTCAGCACTACTCATTAAAATGTCAGTTGTTTGCGACAATTTGCTACAAATTAATTTTTAATCATATGGTTTATTCGCATGATTATCGGGTTATTTTAATTATAATGTTTAGGATAAAAATCTTTATCTTAGTCATTAGTAATACTCAAAATAAAGCAGAATTAACAGCAAATTGGCATAAATGAATGAATAATCATTGTATTAAGTTTTTCTCGTTTCAATCGAGCAACGTAACAAGATGTATTTCGAATTGTTCGCGCAATCGAGTACATAAATTTTATAAAAGTCATATCCCGGACACGAGAAAAGCTCTCTTTTGAGAAGGATCGAATCTTCTATTATCTCATCTCTTATCGTAGGCGGAAATAACACTCGTTCGTTCGAGCTGGCGCAGCACTCGAGCGACTAAACTTGCGACGCCAGCCGGGAGCGGCTGCAGACTCAATTAGCTCCGCGGAAAACTTTCATGGAGGGATTACGATGTCAACAACGTCTTTCTTGCGCGAATGACGTTTCGCGAGTCGGGCAAAATTGTTGTTTATCGAAATGGCAGTCTTCCAAGCGTGACATGCCGTCACGCTTTTGAAATCACGTCAAATGGTTGACTATTTAACTCCAGTTTACTATATTCTACCATGAGTCTTTATCTCCTCGTTTCAATTTTCATTATTCCGTCTCTGAAAACGAACTATTTCTCGAATATGGTGTATAAAGTTTAGGAGATTATTATCAAATAAAGAAAAATTTGCAAAAATGTTATATTAAAGATTCACGATAAATTTGTAGCTTAGACAAAAAGGTGCGCAGTAGCAGACACTCTATATAAAGGACAGTGACAATCGACATATAGTGTAGTCTGAATTTCAATATAAAAGTACAACGAAAGGGCCGTTCCCGTTTTATGTAAAAAAAAAAGATTACAGCTTCGATAATCGCGATATTATTCAGCATCAAACAACTTATTGTGCTGTAGTAATCTGCATCGTTTATTATTAAGTCCGAATATGGATTCTGCCAAGAACACGTATGCAAATCAAAAAGATATTAATTTAACGCATATCACCTGCTGAAACTGAAGCGTTTCAAAAATAAACAAGATTCTAGAATGATTTACTATGAAAGAATTATGAATACCTCCAAATAGCGAACAGTGATTAACATTGTAATTTAATTAGCAATTGCGATAAATGCAAAGCATTCAATCATAATGGAGAGCGCGCATTTATTTATTATGACTCCTTCCTTGGTACTGGCGCAGTTATATGTAACTATAATTTAATATTCTCTAATTGATTTTTAATTACGCACAATTGATTAACATATTGAGCATGTAGACAATACTGACATGAGGATATATCACATATATTCCGAGTATATCTTGTTATGATATGCAAATTTCTCTCATAACAATTTGATGCTGAATTTTACGTTCCCTTTTCAATTTACAGTAAATTGGTTTGCCGATGTAATGCCCGATATATCATTATCTTTTATTCAAATTTTTTACGCTCACGATAAACGTAAACGAGGCTGTCAGCGTTTCTATACTGAAAATATGCGCAAATGAATGCGAATGGAAAGAGTAGATTCAACGGTATCGTTCACATTTTCGCAGAGGCATCTCACATAAATCACAATTCGTCTGATTTCATTTATCGATATTACGATATCGTAAATTGACAATTAATCTATTCGTTTCTATAAACACGTATACGTTCATATCAGATATATATGTGTACGTGCTTTTAGAGAGAGAATTTATTTTTGAAGGAAAAATTTGTCTCTCTCTCCCCCTCTTTCTCTCTTTCTCTTTCATTTGCAAATAATTTATTACGAAATATATATATATATATATATCCCTATACGAAAATAATAATACATTTATTCCGTGAACTGATACAGGAGATAAATTTGGGTTCAGCCTGCAAAGAGAGATAATCTCTCACAAAAAAAAGATGATAAGTTAGTTTTCGAGAAATATAATTTTGATTATAAAATAGAATGCAATTATTCATTTACAAGATATTCATTTACAAGATTAAATTTTAAAAAGTTTAAAGTCTCATAAACTGCAATCTAACAAATTTTTCGTTTACGCACCGTAAGAATCAAATCGATTTCGTTTATCTTCCGAAAAAAAAAGATTCGAAAGAACGATGATTTGACCGGAAACGCTTTTTTCTCCAAAAGTAGCTAAACTACATCGACCCGATATCGTGATATTGGCCAAGTTTCACAGCTTCTTTCCCGCTACCTTCCATTACCGCTAAATCCTTCAAATCGAAATCGATCGCAGCGTCCGTCGCGTCGGTCGGTCGCGAACCTTAAGGGCAAGCCGGAGCGCGGTGACTTTTACGATTCTATTCTAGGCGGGGATGTTATTGGCCGAGAGGCTGTGTCAGATCGATCTCCTCTCGCTACGTTACGCCGCGCCGCCTCGGAAAGCCGCCACCAAGATTCTCCGTCACATTCGCGCAAACCCCCTTCTATTTTCTGCGGGTTCTCCTGAGTGCCAATTTCTCGTAGTTTCGCGAGCTACCGAGATCAATATCGCTTTTGTGACTTCTAACTCGCTATCTTGAGATGCACTCCGTACATATACATTCATATATACATATAGGTGTACACATGGTACTTAATTCTGTAGAACTAATTGGAGTGATAATCGCGAGGACTCGTGTAAGAGTAAATCGATAGCAACTTTTTCATATCAGCAATTTTAAATATCCTGACAATTTTCGAAATACGGTAATTTCGAAGGCAAGTTAGTGAAGGAAACGCGAGGCTATTTAAATCTTTCTGTCCTCCAATTTAAATCATTCCTTGTCAAGCTCTAGATATTGGAAACGGTTATATTAACGTTGTACTCACCTGGTCGGCGATCTCCGTTAGGTCGTGCAGACTTATGTTGTAAATGGCGTTCCTGCAAAACGAAACGAGAGCGTTAAATCCTACCCATAAATCGTCCCTGTAATCTCTGCGCTTCGTGCGTCGCCGTGTCGACAACTCGGATTGAAGCGCGAGTAAGCACCGGCAATTATGAGTAAAACAGCAACAATGACGCACGAAAGAACGCAATATATTTAAAAGATAAAATGTGGGCTTTCTTTCAACGTATATAAAAACTGTTTTCGGCTGACTTCTAAATCTTTTGCGTGTGGAAGTGCGAAGATAAATCAAGTGGAAAAAAACTGCAAAGACAAAATTGGAACCGTAAAAAGATCCACGCTATATATCCCGGATGTAATTGATTTTACGACTCTGGAACGCTGCGCTGACTGTTGGCGCAGAGGTACGATCGAGAAAAAATTAAATTATTTTTTGATTCGTATCAAATTTCCATTAACCAATGTATTTGTATCAGATTCCGCAAAGAGATAGGCTATTGATCTCCAACCCACCGCTTTAACAACGTAACTGGAGCAGCTTGATAAAATAATATTAGATAATAGAAAAGTGTTTTTTTTTAAATATATATATATACGCACAATAGTGAAAAAATGATCGTCGTTCTTTGAAATATGAAATAAGTTTTTGAAAGTGGACTATCTTTCCCTTTGTACTTCCTATTGATTGAATCGCTTGCGGATAACAAGATGTCTCAAATCCACTTTCCCTCTACGAGTTCTTTGACCAATTTGGAATAGACTTTTCTTATATAAAAAGAAGTCAAGAGAGTAGTATCTAAATTACAAAAAACCGAAAATAAAAATCTTTTTAAAAATTAAACATCAAAGTTTTAAAACAATAGAATCATATTCTGTATTTAACTTTAAATAATCTTTAACCATATTTTTTATTTTGAAATTCATACTCAACAAGAGTAATGTTGAAAATCAAAAGTCTGTAAAAAAAATAATATCCCATTAAATTTTCATTAAGTTTCAAACTGAAGGTTGAGCAAAGAATTCATAGTCGAAGAGCGATTTAATACATCTGGTATGCCGCGTGCTGTCTTTGGCCTTTGAATACAAATGAATAGTGCGCGCTGCGCGTAAACCGCATCTCTGTTTGCTACTAATACGCGTGATGCTGCGTCACCCGCTGCTGATGCGTAATCGAATGAATGACTCGGCCCGTCGGCCACTTGGGGCTCGTGGCACCAATGAGTGGAGTCTAGCCGATGACTATCTCATTTATGTAACCCCCTACGAGTAGCACGAGGGGACGACGCGCGACAAAGAATCGAATCACGTAACAATTACCTGGCACCAATCAGAATAGAGGTTGTCGCACGTTCTAGAAGCTTGAAGTGCTCCACGTGGCTCTCATTACCCAGAAACCGCTGGCCAATCACCTCACCTGTAATATAAAGAAGAGATGATCGTTAAATCTCTGTAACAAAGAAATAGAGAAAAAAAAATCGTGAAAAATGTGATATTCTTATAAATCTTTAAAATCATCGTAATTATCTCCAGTTGTCATAAGCACAAGAGAACAAATTATTAATGGTTTTTTTTTTAGATATTTTAAAATTATTTTTAATTTATTTGTAACATAAAAAAATATATAACTAATATAAAAGTGAATTAACGATAAGCAATATTTCGAGTATGGATTTCCTATTTACAGAAGTATTTACAGAAAATATATTCTCCGTGAATCAATCAATCATGCATCTGAATCATAATACACGTCGGACTTCGCGCATCAGGCTTCAATCTTCCTATTACATTCTCACATCCGCGAACGAACCATTCGTGTATACATTATTTGCACGTATAGGTATACGGCTTTACATTAATCGATAATGTGCAGATCATTCCAAAAAAAGAACCACGTTTCGTAGATCTCTACAGATGAATTAAAATTTTTCTTCGTCAAATTCATTGTAGTAGATTCTTAAAACTTTCGTCAAATATTTTATAATTCATTTCGCAAAATTACAAGCCTATTAAAATAATTTCATTCAGAATAAAATAAAATTAAAGCTGCACTATTTGCAACTTTAAGTTTATTTTCAGAAAAACTTGATTCTCGATCGCTTGAGTTAAAAAGCTACTCTAGCGTCTTTTTTTTAATCCCTTCGCTCGGGTCGACTCCAAACTAATCAAATGATCCGGTAGAGTAGATAAAAGGTGGCTGAATAAGTCAGGGACACTCCGTGGAAACCATGACGCGGTATCCGCAGCGGGAACGCGATACAACAACGATGCATCGGCTGCATCTCGTCGACAGAAGAACTTGTTACGATAAGCGAAGGGGGTTAGGGATGAAGTGTAGCAAGTATGCAGAGAAGATATCCAGGAAGCATGTGTAAAAGACTGAAAGGTAGAGCGTCTCTTAGCCTTTAGTCGACGATAAAGCGCCGCGCCTACTTTGTGGTAGCAGGCAACGGCGGTTCTTCACTCGATTCTCCAACCCCATCCCTTTATCTCTCTTTCTCTCTCTTCCCCCTCCCTCCCCTTCTCACTCTCCTTTTTCCCCTCTTTTTCTATCTCATTGCAGACTTCCATCGACTCCACACCGTTTCACGACCGTTTTTTCCCTATCCACCTATCTACGACAACCGTATCCGAACCCCTTCACGCGTAGTCGACAGAGCGCTTTTTCCCCTAGATATTCCGCGTTATGTTTTTTCACTTACATATGCAACCGCATTACGGCATGTACCGGGAATGGAGAAGATAAGAAAGAAAGGGTAGGAGGATTCTCTGATCTTTTATGTTCCAATACGATTTAGAGGATTCTTTAAGAATAAAAATTCTTTACGAAAACCCTTCACACATTTTTCTATTTAGAGATATAAATCTTTACAAATAAATTATGATGCACTTTTTTCACTGCATGTTACTATAGTTCTAATTGTCAGCTCACAAAATAAAAAAAGTTTACTAAAAAAAGATATTTTCTTGAAAAAGTTATCATACTTGTAAAATTTTATTTTCAAAGAAAAATGAAAAGAAATTTAAAAAAATACTATGTAACAATAAGCTATATATATATATATATATTTATGATTTGTTATAATTTTTTTAATTCTCTTCAATTAATTCATGGCGACAAAATACTTTTTTGGAAAATGCGTCCGATAGATGTTAGAAATTAGCACAATAAAATTTCGATATGCATGAAATGTAAAATATAACGGTATGTATTCATGAATGAGAAGGAGAAAAGAAGTAGCGTTCAAATAACATTTATAATCGGCATAGCAAAGACTTAAAATCCGTATCATCAAGTACGTGAGATCGCGTGGATGAGTTTTCCAATACGTTAATCGGGTCGGATAGCATTCTCGTTCGACACTGATCTGCTCTCTATATACGTAAGAGCGGAAGCAGACTGTCGTTGAGATCTATAAAAGCTCAAGAATAATCCTACTTGCAATGCATATGACTGTCACCGGTAGAAGGAATAGCTATTTTTTTGCATAGCTTGGTACAATGCATTTCGCTTTACAATAGTAATAAAAAAATTCACGAACTGTAAGCAGAAAAATTCCTCGAGTTCCAATCCGCTTTCTGCGATTCGATAGCTTAGCAGAATTTTTAGACCTTTTTAATAGTATATCCCATGCCGCGTTCCACTAAATTTATTGGTTTCTTTTTTCAAGGGAGGAAGATTCATATGTGCTGAAAAATGTGATTTTTCAATAAAAAATCATTTCATTCATTTTACATATTATAGGAAAGCTTTTACGAGTTACATATTACAATATATTTTTATAAACATCTAATATAAAACAAATTAAATTTTGCGGTTAAATAATGTTACAAAAACATATATTAATTGTAAAAAAATACATTTATTATACTTTTTCTTATATTTTACTGTATATGTATACATATCTTAAAGCCTTCATTTATGTTAAAATTAATTTTAATTTACTTTTACTTTTAATCGTTAAAACATATACACAAATGCATTCTTTTATATTATATTAAATTAAAAATTCTTATAATAATTTATAATATATATGTTATTTTTTTGCTTGAACATATAAATGTGTCAGAGCGATTTACAATAAAATTTGTTTACTACTTTTTCCGTTCCTGATAAAATTAACTTCCAAATAAATCATCTCATAAAAGAATTGAGAAATTTTCAACGTTATTGACCTGTATGAATATCATTACAATGACGAAATACATGAAATATGAATACTTTTTTCGTTTGTGTATTTGTCAGACTCTAAAGCACTCATGTTAGCTTTTACACTTTTAGCGGTCAATTTGTATTAATTCCAATAGAACACATTTTATAAATCAATTTTCCATGCAATACATGTGAAACATTTATACACGGTTATATGAAACAGTGAGTGGATCTATATGATTGAAAATTTCAGAGCTATCAGTCAACGAATAATTTCTTTATTGTTCATTGGATTCGACTGACTCTCAATTTCTTTCATTGAGAGGACAATTCTTGTACAATTTGTGTTTTATATGTATATATATATATATACACACGTGTCGTCTTTCTATTATAAATCTAATATATTTGTATACAATTCCATATTCCTTAAAAATGGTTTATTTCAGATTATCTGACAAGAATTTTCCATTCGCTGTAAGTCGGTCAAATTATTTATTGGGAATGGATTTAGTAGAGATAAATTTATTGAAAACGCGTTACACTTTTTTTTATCTTTATAAAGAAGTCTAAAGAATTTAAATATCGGAAAATATCTTCATCTGAACTAAATTCAAATAGCACTCGAGTATAAATAATAAACTGAGTGAGTTTTAACGTATATAGCGCGGATCAAATATGTCAAGTTTGTAATTTCCAAATCAACAATAAGAAATATATATATATATATATAATATATAATTGTATTTAAAATATTTCAGTTTTTGTAGTCAACACATATTTTCTTATATTTTTTTCTTTGGAAAAATAAAGAAAATTCAAATTACTTTTTTTTTCTTATATTTATTCATTTTTTCATGTATATACGTTATGACACTAAAATTATCGCATAATCACTTTTGACTTTGTAAGCAAATTTGTGCGTCCCTTTACAACATATACGATTAAAGTCAATGGACAATCCGCGAATACTGTCGTTAATTGCTTATCTACTCCCAAGTTTGTGAATGATAAAGAATCTGGATTCCTCGATCCTAAGATTATTCCCACGAGTACAATTCACCTATCATTGAAAATCCTGATTATTATCAAGTAAAAGAAAGTCCAAGAAAGCATTCTAAACTCATTTGCAAGGTGAACATACTTTCCTCCACGTTGATATACGCTACCTTAATTTCGACAGCGTTGTTCTTTACGATCTCGCGATGCATATGGATGCAGCTCCTAGCTACGATTGCACTTTGTATACTACATACATATGCATAGATGTATGTACATGTATTGTAATCATGGTTTATAGCGGAGGGTGAGTTTGGCACGCGCCAGCTCTTACGACGTAATTTCTTATTCCCGAGCATCGTCACCGCCTCTCATCGGCACGCGACTGATGTAGATAAGAATCGATATTCGCTTCAAAAATATACAAGGTGTCCTAGGATCGCCGGAAGCACTTTCAACTACTCATAAATCAAACGCAAGTTCTTAAACATATGTTAGAATCCTTTCAGCTTGTGAAGTAATAGTGAGAATTATCTTACTATATATCACGTGGTATATTTATATACATCCCGAAAATGAATAATATATAATGAATAATATGTTCAAAGTTATCAAAAATTTGAAATTCCATTGTTTGATGGTTCGCAAATTTTGAATCATTTCTCATTGATAATCATCAAGAATAGTCAATATCTGTTTCCCAGTTTTCTCTATATTTAATTATTAAAAAATTGTAAAAATTTATCGAGTCTCTGAAAAGTTAGTATGAAACGATCTATGGTCAGTATAGTTTAATAGTTCTGCGACACCCTATGTATCGTGTATAGATAGCATGAAGATCCAACCGTGGCATGGATAAACGAAATTGACTCCTCGACGAGTCGAGTCGTTTTCGAAACGGTATATTGATATCGGCTCGTGGCTTACGAATCCCGATCCGCATTGACTCGAATCAATTTCCTTGGCTGGTCGATGCTTATCGACAACTCTGCTTCCTCTATCAATGTTTGGCCGGTGATCGATCGGGCCACGTTCCGATTTCGTTTAATTTTCATCACGTGACAGTGGATCTCCCCGTTGCTGAAAGCAGGACACGCGATTGCAAGATCTACTTCGATTTACGGCTCACTATCGAGTGACTTTAAATCGGTAATTAAAATCACTGACCGGCAGTGGATCGTTAAACAAAGCCAACTCTAGAAGATTGTGTGCAATTGTGTACTTTCTATTTATTTCAAAGGAATGACACGTGGTTATCGCATTCGCAATTTAGATCAATTAGTCATAAAAAATATATCGGAACGCGTGGTACAATCAAAAAGATCATTCTTCTAAAAAAAAATATTGAATTGAGTTTTTTTTTAATAAAGTCAGTTGCTTTTTTTTATCAATATTCCAATTAAAATGAGTCAAATGATGTAAGCTCGAATACAAGATTCATGAATTATTTTTGACTTATTCAAGCTTAAAAAGGGAAATAAAGACATTAGTCTTCCTACTGTCAACCGTCTGATAAGAAAACTAACTTGGTAGTACAGTTAAAGATCGAGACATGCGTGCAAATGGAAACACAAATGCAATAGGACAGTCGTGAGTCGATTCCAATTGTTAGACACAGGGTCGGTCTGTTACGAACACGATTCTACGACGTGCATTGTTACTTCTAACATTGTACGAAAAGTTTCGTTAGTTCACAGTTACTTTGGTTACTTTCTACTTCAACGTTTCCTCCGTTTCTTTCTTCTACGCCTTTTTTCCTCTCAAGCTACTTGCTTCCCATGAAGATGATGTTTCAAATTTGGAAGAGAAATAATTTACGCTTCGTTATACAGCAAAAATTATACATTTCATACGTAAAATATAAATACTATTTCGTTTAATGCATGTACATAATATTTATAAATAAATGCATAAATATACATATATAAGTTATAACGCAAATAAATTATTTAGAAAATTTGACAACTTTTTGTCAGTAATAATCAATGTGGAAATTTTATCTCCCAGAGCAAATCTTTGAATGTAAATATACATTAAAAATACATGATGCGTTCAGTGTAAAAATATCGATAGAGCAGTAAACGATGCGATAAGATAATATGAAAAGACATTTTGCGAAATAGTAAAAATGAGTCCGAGCTTAATATAATTAGTATTTAAGTCGAATGCATACAAATTGTGTATACACACATGTCTACAATTCGAGCATGTCTCGAACGTAGGTAACGAGCTTTTATTTGCACCGTAATTTTATTTTAATAATATAGCACTATAATTTCGCCGTGTTATTTCACTTAAGCCACTAAATACAAAATATATACCTACTCCCACGGACATTTGCATTTATATTGGCTTATTATACGCGCGGCCGGCATTACTCAGCGAACCACCACCTGCACCATCGTCACCTCTATCCTACGGTTATTCTACTTGGAACATTTTTACGCAATCGATACCTTCTTAACGGCAAAGAGCTTAACGCTGATCGAATAGCGAATGTAATTTACTCCGTGTAATATAAAGCGGTCACAATGTAAATGAATTCTTTGCTATTTCTCCAGTACATAGTTATAATTCGACATATTGAACTGCATCGGTATGTAATAAGAAGCTTTAGATGTCATTCATGCAAAGATAAAATATTCCAACGTAATACAAAGGATGACCTCGGAATATTCACTGAAATATTCTTTTCACATACTTGGTTTATAATAAATTAAACATTTTATATATTACAGTTTAGTAAGAAAGTTTAATAAGGAAAAATACAATGTAATTTAAAATAGGGAAAACTTATTTAACTCGTAAACTAATATTTTAATTTAAAGTTTCTGACTTTCAAGACTTCTCTTCTATCTCATATAAATAAAAGTCAAATGTGTGTCATTTTCTCCCTCTGCCGAATATTAAATATTTATATTTTATACCTATATTTTTTATAATGTTAAAACATATTTATTTTTTACTATATTTGTATGTATATTTTACGTTCTACTCTGCATTTGGCTATTCCAGATTTACCGTTTTATTTTTTTTCGCAAATTTGTCTAATTAATTTAATGTTAGTTTTTCCTACATAAAAATAGCGAGAGATAAACAATTTTTAAATTATAAATGAATAAAAATAAGTCTTCCAAGATGCACAAATAGATAATAAAATGGTAATATTTTTCAAAAGCATCTTGAAGAGTTTTCTATTTTCAAGATTATAAATATATTCAATGTCGAGAATCTTGTGATAAATGATAACCTCTCTCGACATTTTCACTAAAGAAAGATCGATTCTAAACTGTTTAAAGAATCCATAGTGAAAGGTGATCCGTTAACTCTAGGTCTTTATGTATAGACATAAATGTCATTCCTAACAAAAGAACATATTAAAAAATAAAAGTAAATTTTTAAAAACTTATATTTGCACAGAAAAAATAAAAATTTGTTATTATTACCTTAATTCTTTTTTTTCTAATTCAAATGTCTCGTGTTTTAACATAATTCTTGTCAATAAAAAGATCACAGTTTATAGTAATTGTATGCAACAGCGAAAATGTCAAATATAAAATATAATATTAACTTATTATTATACACAAAATAATAACAATGATGTTGAATAGAATATAAAAATCATATAGAATATCACTATATATTGTAAATCATATATAATCATTCTGCAAATATGCTAAAAACATTTTCTTTTATCGTTCTATCAATCTACTGTCCATGTTCGATAGTTCGATAGTTTCGAGCGTTCGTGTCAAGTCTGCTTCGACGGAATCTCAGCCGAACCGAGCTCAAGCCACCCCCTTGGTTGGAGCTCGATTGTCGGCGACGCGCGACGGTCGGACGTGCGGTGCCTATCTACCGATCTATCACTGTGGTAATTAAGTCAAACAAAGGCAAGCGTGACGATCGATTCGACCGTGCAGCAGCGACAAAATGTCACGTCGCCGTTCTCTCTCGCTTCGTGCGCGCGTCGGATAAAACAGTCTCGCTCGATATTACTGAGGTTAAATATCGCGAGGCGAGACGAGTCGCGCCGCGCCGCGCCGTGGCGAGAAGAGCATCGGCGCCTGTCTTAGCTCCTACTACCGCTAATACTCTTAAAGTAAATTTTACATCGGCAGCCCGACCAGCGTTATACGCCAAAGGCTTTAATCTTCCGCGAGTTTCTATCTTTACGTAAATATTATGCAAGTAGATAAGCACCTCCGTAAGAGAAACGCGATAGAAGAAATAAACTTCCTAAGTAAAACAAAGATAACGAGGAGCGTGCATTCAAAATTCTAGATGACAAGTTTAGAAATTTGTGGTATCGCGATCGAGAAATTAATTTTTCTGAGATAGTGGAAATTTATCAAGCGGCAATTTTGAAATTTAATTTTTTCATCAACAGTTTATACAAGTTAGAATATAGAATAACAATTATGCACGCTACAGTAGACTTGAGAAATCGATGATTTCTCTTTAAAACGAGATTATATAGTTTCCCATATTAATCTCTTTGCATGATCCAATCGTATTAATTCCGTATCGTTGAACGTTACGCATTATTTCGATCGTCCTATAGAAGTGCAGAATTAGAACTACAAATGAGCACGGACAGCTGCGAAATCGGTCAAAAGCGTGCTCGAGATAGAAAAGCATATTGTATATTTTTGCCGAGCGTAAAAAGAGGGGATTATTAATTCACTGTACAGTGTATTCTTGAGGCAATAGGGGTAAATATTATTTTTCTACTATGTACTACAAACGAAAACTAGCGATAAATAAAGATTGTTAACTCGTGAAAAGTAGCACTGTATATAAGGATTTTGAAAAGAAACAAACAAGATATTTCTCATTCTATATTTTCATACTGTGAGACGATTTTAGGTACGGATTTTTTTGGATTAAAGCATGGTAACGTAAGAGCTTTAATTAAAAGCAGTGACTTACTCTTAGCATTATATCTTAGCATTCACTGATTATTCATAAATAATCGCTCAATCACGTCGCATAATTGGATATGCTTTAAACCGCAATGTAAAAACCATTGTTCGAAGTAAATAATCGTCAGTGTAGTCATTACTTAACTTTACACAAACTTTCACGCTGCGATGTTGCAGCAGTTTTGAAATTATCTTGTCAATTTATTACCGTAATATTAACGCCGAATTAGAAATATAAATGCAAACGTAAAATAGGTTGAGACGTAGCATCGTTTAGAGATATAAGTATAATCTCTCTAAATGTATTTTATAGCACATGGCAATCGAACGTTAAAATCTGAAGCGAGCACACTGTGCATCTTTCACCAAGAAGGTCTTCTGAATTATTAAAGAGTAAGCGCTCATATTATCCATTACATCGGAGAAATATCGGAGCTTCGCAGCGACTCAATACATTCATTGACGCTATTATACCGTTACATGAGTAACGCCTATATTTAGCAAATTCATGGGGGAAACTGTAATAATTAAATTTAATAGAAACATTTTGATAATTTCAAATTCAACATGAGGATATGTATGAAGTAAAATTACAAGGAACATTTTTGAATATGTGAAATATGTGCAGCTTATTTAAAAACAATGGATCTGATAACACATTATGATAATACAGTTTATTATACTTTTCAAAAAATGTTTAAAAAATGAAAAATGTTAAAAAATGAAATTTACATTTTTTTTTCTCTATTTAATCCAAAAAAACTGCTAACATGTTGAATATAATTTTATAAAATAACGCTTGAGAGTTAAATTCTTGTTTCTTCGATAGTAAAGGAAAATTAGTTGTATGAATATTATACCGTCTAAATATCATAAATATCATAAATGAAAACGAAAGAATAATATGTCTACATGAAATACTGATTAACTCGGAACTGGCTTTTGCTGCTTTCGGAAGCACGTTATGCAACTTGACATCCGGCAGTAATGTATCCAGAGATAACGAAATGTACAGACATATATAGAGTATATTCTTCGGGGAAACAAAAGAAGAAGGGAGTACTTCTGGGCAAAGGACAGATTAATTAGCCGTTGTATCCTCTCGTACATGGATAGTGTAGAAATATGAGTGAGGAGCAAGTATTGTACTACTCAATACAGCAAACACGGAAGACCAGTGCTTATTACAGCCTCTCTCGCGATTATCTCGCGAGACGAGTCTCGCACGTACGAGTTATGTTAAATATTATTTGTCTAGCACAGATATAATTTGCAGTCGCGAAAACGTGATGAATCGCAGAAAAGCTTTATAAGGCATTCCATTTGATCGCTGTCGTAAAATTCAACGAATTTCCACGAAATACGTGGAAAATTGAATTGAAATTACATAACGAGGGTGATATTGGACTACATGTATGTAGCGCGTGCAATGAAAGGTGAATAAGAGTAATTGGGAAATCTGTTATAAATTTGGTCTTAATCTCTCACGAAAGAGATGAGCGTGTATTCATTTAAGGGAGATGACGGCGCAATGGTATGTTTCTCCGTCGAAAGTGGAGTTTCATATTTCATCTTAAGTGTCTCTCACTAAGCACAACTGTCTCTCTCGAACAATCTTTCATGGTCGACGCATAAACGCGACTGATTTTCTCCATGACTAGATTTACTATGCATTTAACATATTGCTGAAAGACTTTATAAAGATCTTACGGAAATTTACCGCTGTGTAACGTTGCGTAGCTGTACCTATATTCAATGAAATTATGAAAGTTATGACTTAACTTAAATAGAACGACAAAGTTACGTGCAATGATATTCTGACTTTACATTTTCTCAAGTAATCATGATGTATTTCCAAATAAAAGGTATTTTATTTTCATTGAAATAAATTTAAAAAAAATGGCATTATATTGACGTAAATAATTTTGCACGAATGCAATATATCACTCATTATTTATGAATCGTAATTGTAAATCATAATTGTGATAAATATAATAAATTTTAATTAAAATGTTCACAAAACTTCCGTTATTTCTTCGAAAGAGAGACTGATTTATCTCTCCTCTCTGATATAAAATAATTTTGATTGACGCAATCTGATTTCGATTCAAGGAAAAAGGAAATATCTCAATAATCAATTGTATAATAGAAATAACATGAATCGTCCATCACACAGCAGTTTTTAAATCTTAATTCACTTAATTTAAACGTTATTTAGAGTAATAATATTTAAATACAAGTAAATATTTCAAGGAGCAATGCGTATTTTAAAATTTGACTGATGAACTAATGTATTACATTCAAATACTTGTTTTATTGTAAAGTTTAAAGACAATCCAAGTGTCTATTTGAATATGGCAATTTGTGTATGCATAGTTCGTAATTTGAATATATCTATACAATACGCGACTAATTTCGCAACTGAAACATATCTAAGTATCTAATATTCAGAAACAAATCTGCATTGACATTAACAGGGAAAATAAAAAAAGAGAAAGTACATGCATAAAAAACTATATACATATATATATACATATATATATATGTATATCCTAAAAAGGAACCAATATAGAGACTATTACGCAATCTCGCTTTTTCCTCTCTCGCTATTCCTATTTCGTACACATGGTCTTGTTTCCAATAAAGGGACGATATATTTACTGCGACGCGATACGATTGATGTTAAATATTGACAAGAGATTGTCAACTCTCCGCGTCGACATCAATCACGTTTCGCGTAAAACATTTATCTGGTCACCTAGATCAATGCTTGAAATAATTAAATCGCGGTTGAAAATTTAACAGATTGAGAAGATGTGTGTGAGAGAAAACGAGAGGAAGAGAGACGTGGCCTTTTTTCGAAAAAGACGAACATGACAGGACTTGGTCTGAGAGATAGGTGAAGAATTTCTTCGAAAGATCGGTTCAGCAATCGATGTCGTCGATTTCTCGTGTATATATCGGAGGTAAATAAACTACGCGAGTATAGAACGCCTCGATTCAACATGAAATATCGAGACTTATCTTTCATCAGCAGCGAACCATAGAAATGAGAAAATGCTGCTCTCGCCGCGGGAAACCGCTTAAAATCGCTCGAGGTAAAGGGAGAACGGGAGGGTGTAAAAACGTACCCCCGCAAGGAATTGCGAGACGGTGGTTAAAGGATTGCCGCAACTTGGACAAAGTGATGCGCTTCCCTCCCACTGTTTGCCATATGACAAAAATATAAGGAAGATATGTATATCGCGCACGAATGGTCAAACTTATCAAAATACCATTAAGAATTTTTATTTATATCTGGCTGCGAAGAAGCAAGAATTTTTAAGAAGTAAAATAATAATAATAATTTCGTATCTATAAAAGTAAGCTTTCAAAAATTACAATAAAAAACATATATTAAGAATTTATAAAAGTAACGCGTTGTACAATTGTTCTTTTAGTGTTTTATATTATATTGAACAATGTTTTATGTAAATTTAACATACGAATTTGTATGACTTGTTGGAAAAATAAAAATTCCGAGTTAATTTTCTGTTCAGATACTTTCAAATTATCCTTCAGCGCATTTACAAAATACGAAGACTTGTAAGTATTAATATAAAAGAACATAAAATCAAACTTTCTTTTTCTGACGACTTTCTCCAGAAATATGCCATCATGTGTAAGGGCGACTTTTGACAAAATGTTATGACTACACACAGTAATGATGCAAAAATGTATTTTGCATTCACAACTAAGGTTCTTTTCAGTCGTAATAATTTTCTCGGAGAGACTCTCATATATTTTCTTCTACGCGTATATTTTTACATTCACACATTCGTGTGACGTTTGTGAATTATGTACCCGGGAATTGTTAAATTCGTGTTAATGCTAAAATAAACTCGACATCATAAAATGTATGCTCTCGTATGCTCGCGAACCTAAGTAAATTTCGCCTTGTTTATACCCGCTTTAGGAAATTTTATAAAATTACCCGCTGCTAGCTCGACTGGCACGCACGTGGGGCATATTTTTCGCATCGCGTTCGAGCGCTCCGCGACGTGACGCAATAGTTCCATATTAGTGCACACAGCTCCTCGTCTGTACAGCTCTCTAGTGAGCTATTTTTCCCATCGGAAAAGTATAACGAATTCACTTATCTCGAATACATTCATGATACTAAGTAATTCGATAAATGGACAAAGTACGATGATCTCTCGCGTTCACTGAAGAAAAATTGTTTTAACATTGCCCAAAGAAGCTATATGCTTAAACGGATTATTAACTATAATTCTAAATTCCATAAATACGGAAGAAACGTTAATTCAATTATCGCGCGCGCACAGAAATCCTTTTAGCGATGCCTGCAGCATTGAAATTCGAAGTCGTCTACATTATACAGGTTTCGGTTTTCGATGCGCGCGCGCTGACGGCTCCAACTTTCACCGACGAAGAAGAATAAGGTAGAAAGGGGAAAAAATGCGCGGACAGCGCGGATAAACCTGACCTGAGAACAGTGGCTTCGTGATACGGAAGAGGCTTCTTGCGATCGTAACGAAAACGACAACAGTCTCTGTTATCGCGCTTAAATGGGTTACGCTCGTTGCAAGCCGAAATCTGCCGGGAGTTCCAGCCCTAAACCCCTGGCATAGCCGCTGCTTCCTCTTATCGGGCGCTCGCCTGCTTTGTCGCGAGCTTTTGTCTGCCGGAAGCATTGTGCGGCTGGTGACGTGCCGTATTCAACTACGTACTACAAAAACCACCCCCAATCCGGTGTACGCGCGCGACTCGCGTTTGTTTTATTTCTCTTTCAATTTTGCCGATCTGTAAACCAAACTTTGCCCGTATAAGTTGGTGGAGAAGAAAAACCACGTACGCGGGAATATCGCGTGCACGTGTTTGTGTATGTGTGTATGTATGTGTGCATGAGGGAGGGGGCAAGCGCGCCGATATGCTTCTCTCTCTCTCTCACTCTTGTTGGCCGTGTTGCGCTACGAGATTTGCATCGTTGAAAATACGCAAACGACAGTACGCGTGTGCTAGAAACTGGTTTCTAATTAACACGGAGGACGAGACAAATTGGTTTCACGTCAAGACTAAATCTGGGTTTCGGAGATTTAACTTGTAAATTTGTTTTTTTCACAGCAACACATACTTTACGTTCAAACGAAATCAAATAACGATCACGTACAAAATTACGATTGGAAACTGATTTATATAACACATATTTAACATTTCTTTACACGTTATGTAATTATAATTATAGTAACTTATTAATCATTGAATAAATATATATCATTTTCGTGTTTTTTCAACGTTTCAATCTGAAAAATCGATTGTTACATTCATCGTTTCTCTTTTTTTCTCCTTTTCTTTTCATTGCTTCATTTTGTTGTATCCTCATATACATGTCGACTGAAAAGGAGAAATTTAGCTTTCGGTGAAGTCGATAAATATGATAGATATCGGCAATTGGTCGAGAAATAAAAATAATGTGTTTCAGTCTCGGTAGTTCTCTCTTAATAGTCCGTGTGCCGCTAGATTGTTATTTATACTGCTGAAAACTAACCTGCGGCTATGCAGCATTCCGCTGTATAAACGGCCAACTGAATTCTGTCCAACATAAATGACGCATTGAGTTAATACCTGCAAGTGTACGAGAGTACGCACCTCCACGCCGTATCCCATTATTTATGCATATTTTCATAGTGTCGCACGTTCATGTATGCGTGTATGTATGCGATATGCAACCGTTATTCCCGGGTAATAATCGCTTCCATCTAAATGCGCGCAATACGCCCGCTTTCCAACGAAATTAAAAATCGAAGCACTATGCGGTAGCCGGTCAAATGCAAAAAAGACCAGAGTGATTTCTCCCGAAAGACAGGTCGTAGAAATTCATTTCACTCTCGATCGTCGTGTCCCGATTGGTCCATGTATGCATGACTAATTTCCTCTTCGATATTGCGCGAACAATCGCGATTCTCGAGTGCAAAACGTAGAACAAGAAGTAACTCGATGGAATTCGTGCCCGTCCCGTTGCGGCAAGTTGTTTAATTTAAAGCGAGCTCGTATCGCCCGAGAGCGGGATTAACATTCCGATCTGCAGTCGCTTTTGTACGCCATAACACTTCATACATGACGTGTCAATTATATGGCAAAATTGCGGTTTACAATATTAATCGACAAGACAGAATTGAGCTTTTCTGAAAGCTTCCGCACTGCAAAGCGGAAGTATTAGCGAGAAATTTTTCCGCGGAGGATAAAATTTAATGAACGTTAATTTCAATATTTTGCTAAATACAACTTTAATTGATTTCAATTAAATTTTCGTAGATATATATTTTGCGTGCGAGCGCTGTTGTATTAATCGTTTATATTTCAATTTTAAATCAATTTATTAAGATAAACAAGAATTTCAAGAATTTAATATTAATCAGTAAGTTGAAACTTTCAAATATGAGATTAAAAATTTATATCAAGTTATATTTATATTTAATCAAAATTTATTGAATGACATATAAACAAGAGAAATTCTTAATTATTTTCAATAAATACACACTTGAGTAAGAAATAATTTTTTTTTCTCAAAGCGCTATGCCAAAAAACATTATTCTATTTAACATACATATTTATAGTATTTTCGAGAATTAATTCCCTTTTCCGACAATCAATTTCACAAATTATAATTGTACTAATGCTATTCATATCTTGTCGATCGTAGAAACAATTGCAATCATTTAGGTTACGGCATAATTTATGCAATCGTGGAATCCGATGCGATAATCCCTCATGAACGCGAATATGCTCGTACAAAACGAGCGAGTTCTTTTTTCATTAGGTTATTCATGCGCTCCGGTTAGCGTGAATGAAAATGCGCACGGCGCTGTCGCTCGGCGGAATATTCATGTTCTAGTGCCCTAGGGATTTCCATTTCCATTATTACGCCCTTAAGTTTACTTCGATCCGCTATTTGTCGACTCTTTATAAGCCGGGATGAAACGTAAATTGCGGCAACAAGCTTCGCGTATTTGCATCTCATTAGCGTGTGCGGGAAAATTTCCGCGCGGCTTCGCGCGCGATACAGCGAAAAGAAAGAAAACTACGGCGATAAACTACGTCGTCGAAATTACTCAGGTCGATCATTGCCGTCAGCAGCAGGCCGCGTAACTTTAAAGTCGAGGGCAAGTTTGCGACCGATTCTCGGCGTTATACACCGAGTCACAAACTACGGAAACGATCGAATAGTTTGCCGCTTAACGCCGACTATAATCATGGGATATTTCCAGGCTCGACGGAACAACATTTACGTGATTCATTGAGCCTGCAGGGGTAATATATCGACGAGTGGCCACTGGTATGCTGATGGAGTCCGTGATATCGTCATCGATTGTGGTTATACTCGACCAACACGTTCAAGTATAACGACCGGTATACGTTGTCCTCGTATTTCATCAGCATTAAAGAGCCCCAACGTCTTTGTTGGCCTATATTCTCTTCGCATATTTACGCACGGAACTAAACTCCTCCATTTCTTCAAGTTTCATTTGTCGCAATGATCAAATTTATTAGCAAGGTAATATGTTGTTCTTTCGTACTCTACAGTTTGAGCTAAACACGAGCTTTTGATTTAGAATTCGATTATTCGCCGAAGAAGAATTTTTTTTAAATACGTAGAGAAATTCCAAGTCACGATAAAGTTTTACCAGCTGTTAGGAACAGATTTTTAGATCATTATTCATCTTTAGTTCTTCTCTTCTAAAAATCTATATACATATACATATAACGGCAGTCTTCTCAAGAGAAATTTTATCATGATTTACACCCGTTAATATGAAAATTCGACTCACAATGAAAAACTGCGGCTTAACTTTGCAAAAGTTTTAACAGAAGTAAAAAAAAAATATCATTATTCATAAAATCTAAATTTAATTTTTCTTGCACGTGTAATTTATCGATATTTGATATTTTTAATTTGATCAGGATGTGTACTTAGAAAACAAAATTATACGCAACATTCAATAGAAGCAAGTTTTCACATGCTATGTGAATATGTAGGGATTTAGAGAAAGTCACGTGTACTAAGATTGCTAACTTGAAATAAAAGGCGTCGTTTTCCTCGCTATGACGCGCACGTGGACACATATCTCGCGCACATTTATTGGCGCGAGAAGCGCTGCAATAAACTCCTTCGGGGCCCATCGTCCAGCGGAGGACAGTTTCAACGACGACGAATCCCTGAGCGCGCTGAGCGAAAGAACGAAAGAACGCGGGAAATCGATGGAAGTGAGCGAAAAACGTGACAAGAAAAGACGAGACGGCAGGCAAAGCGATCGTGAATGGCCCGCAGGGATATCGTGAGCGCGCGAGTCGATGTGAAGCGACGGAAGGGCAGGTAGGTAGGTAGGGACATACGACGACGAGAAGCGCGGTGTGGCGCGGCGCGGCGAAAGGGTGACGGTGAACCGAAGAAGACGAAAGGGGAAGTTCGGTGAATCATCGGGTCACGCGAGTATAAGGCGAGAACCCCTCTCCGCGCCGGTGCGCCCGCGCGCACCGGTACCAACCGGTGCCACTCTCCCTTAACCTACCCTAACCCAGCGCAAAAGACGGAAACCTCGAGCAACCCTCCTTTTCCTTTTCGCCTGCTCTCTCTCCCGGCGCGGCGCGGCGCTCCGCTCCGCGTGTTCCTCTGCTTCTCACTCTCTATCTTTATCGCTTCGCGCTTTTGCTTCATTTCTTTCCCGTGTTTCGCCCTCTCGCTCCTACTCTCTTTTTCCCTCGAGCCTGTTATCCTTCCCTTTCTTCCCCATTATATCACCGTCAGTCTCCATGTAGCGTCCCGCTCGTATTCCTGCGATATAGTCGGCGCGGTGCGGCGCGACGACGCGACGGCAGTCCGGTAGGCGGCATAATCGATCTTGCGTGGCGATATATACCGGTCGTTCTTTGTGCTCCACGATATGCTCATCCGCGCACAGAACGAGCTCGCGAGAAACGTGACACGTGATCGTATATAATAGCCGGAAACTGGTGATGGGCACGACTAATTACTTTCACGTTCGGCTTTCTCTGTCTCTCTCTCTCTCTCCCCCCTCCTCCCTCCCACCTCTCTATCTATTTCTCGCTTTCAGCCTGTCGACTACGTAACCGCGATTGCGCGCTAATTTCTATCGTCTCTGAGGCAATAAGGAGAAGTGGTGCAAGATAAGAGTACAGATTTGAGTGAGATTTACGGTCGGACTAATCCCAGTGATAATATCGAGACATCAGTAATTCTCGGATTACAAATAATTAAAAAAAGAAAATTTAGAACACACACGATACAGATACTTTGTGTATTACAGATAAATGTGTCACAAGTCCTTTCGCCACTTTTATTTTAATGGCAAATATTCTGATGAATTTCGAGAATTAAAGTTTTCGTAGTGACAGTATCGCGATCAGCATTCTCCGAGTTGAAAATGACTGAAAAAGAAGAACTCTCCGCGAATTATGCTTTATTTTTTAATTAATTTTAACTAAACTTCACTTTAATACGGTTTCAAGTTGAGGCTTAGTCGCAGAGATAATAATGTCGAAAATTGCAAAGTTGCGATGAATAATTATCTCTCTCGATATTGTCGCTAAGAAAAATCAATTATAATTTATCCAGAGGATTTCTCGCTGATCATATTATGTTTAAATATAGCGTGAGTCCAAAAATTAAATAAAAGAGACATTCAAAAGATATTTTAAATATCACGACACCTTTTAGATATCTTTACGTCATTTTGACATGGTATCTAGCAGCGTTACGCGAAAGCATTTGTGCGATACGAAATTAGTGTCGTAATGGTAATGTGGAAATGGAATAAATGACTGTACAACAATACATCCAACTATTGTAGACAAAACGAACAAAGTGACAGATAGACAAAACATTCGCGCCGTTTTTTTCATTTATCTTTCAACTTACGTCGTGTTAAACATCTGACATTTCCTTCTCTCTTTGCTTCTATTTCTACAAAATATATGATACGTGATATACATATACCAAGTTGTATTATGTACCAAGGATAAGAATAGAATATTTGAATCATGGAATAATAATACGCTCAAGTCTAATATTCCTTAAATCCTTAAAAAAAATGCTATTATACATGTATTTGTGTTGATTTATGTAATTTTTAACAGCACTTTTAATTTGAAAAGTAAAAGAAAGGTATTGTTTTTTTTAATCTTAAAGGAAGAATATTCGATCAGTTTTATTTCAATATGAGATTTTTAATTAGTTTTGCTATATTTGTCTACGATCTACTTTTGTATGGTCTGTTTTTTCACAGTTATTGATATATTTCTTTTAGTACTTGTACTTAAATTTGTTTATAATAATAGTTTTGCGCCAAAGTGGTTGTCATTGACGTACTACCGCAAATGCTTCGGTATGAAATTGGAAACTTATGCAAATGCGACTAAATAATAAGATGAAACAGCAAATGACATATCATCGAGATTTACACATTTGCGTGTCTCCTTGGTCCCACCTATCGCCTCGCATGACGCGCTAACTATGATTTATAACCATGGAGTTATGTGTAGAAACTGTTTCGCGCAGAGACATCCAGTTTGGGTTGTATTAAGAACCTTATGCACTATAAATCAGTATTTCGGAATAGCGAATTTTGATTAACATTCAATCAAGTAGAGTGCCGAACGCAACATGCAGAAAATCAGAATTACGAGTGTATTATTTAAGCAAACATCATTTTAGAGAGTACATCAAAACAGATAATCTCGCATGTTCTAATTTTCTTTAATATTTAAATATTACATTTGTTATAAAAGAATAAATAACGTTGAAATAACATGACGAGTTGCATACATTTTAAAATAGACTCGTTAACAATATTATTACGAAAAGAAAATATGTTATAGAGATGTTGCCACGTTATTATCATTCGGAATTGCATCATATGCCATACAATTATTTTTATTATTAATATTTACTCGTGAGCGAGCGCGTGTGCAAATATAAATTATACAAACAGTAACTATATTAAAAATTTCATAATTATATGTGCAAAAAGAATAAAATATTAATTTTTTATTATTTTATTATTTTTTTAATTTTATTATTAATATTTAATTTATTATTAATATTACTAATAAATTTACTAAATAATTTAATAAATAGATACTAATAATAAATTCACTAATAAATAATCTTCAAACAGTAACCATCATTACACTTAATGTAACGATGGTTAACTAGTTGTCCCAGTATTGAAATAATTTTGATATGTAAAGTCTGACCATCATCTTTGAGCAAAAAAAAACACGATGGAAAATAGAAACAGCATAAAAATAAATAAATCTGTCACAGTACCTCGAGGGAAAGGATTATAAATCAAAAGCCTTAATATGAAAACGAAAAAAGAATGCACGAAACGAATCTACAGAAATGTGTATCATATACGTAGTTCACGTGTTGTCTAGGAGCAGATTACATCACGAGAATAGTTGACATAGTTCGCATGCCGACGTAGTGTCGTGGAACTATTGTTGTTTACGCGCAGTTACCCAATGCCGGTGTCAGTTCTTTGCATATCCACGACATCTCATCGGATTTCTTTATACGGCGCTAATGTCACTCGAAATCGTAGTCGCTTATATCGTTGCGAGTGCACACGACGGAAGGGAAGGCACGAGAGACAGAGTGAGCATATACGTACGAATATACAGAGAGAGAAAGAATAATATGCGGAAAGTTCTCCCTCGAGGGGGAGGGGAAAGAACAAAAGGTGTAGGGAGGCGGGGTTGCTCAGAATAAAAAAGACGAGACATGGAAGGAGACGGAGGAGAAGCGGTTCGTGCGCTTCTGCAGCGTCGGCAGCATCGCGCTGTCACGAATCGCGTTGTTCTCCATGTATATACGTACATACTATACACACATCGCACCATTGCATCGCAGCATCCGACGCTGCGTGCACGTGTAAACACGTACACCTCGTCGCAGCCGCGGCGGTGCATCGTGCGGAATGCAAAGTAAGACAGCCGGAGATCGCGCGCAACGCGCGAACTGCGGCGGCCTACCTGTAAAGGAAGGTTGCGGGCGCCTGCTTCATCTACGTGATTTTTCGCACCGTCGCGACGTTCTAAAATTCACGGATGACGGAAACGAAAGAATGTCGGTACGCCATGCGCTTCTGACAATTCATTATTGTTGCACGAAAAGATTTCGTTAAATCTGCGGAATTTACGTAATAAAACCTACGGAAGCTAAAGAGAAGAAAAAAAAAAAGAGGAAAAGAGAGAAATGGAGTCGGTATGTTGAGTGCTGGAAACTATTTATTATTTTTGCACGCTGAGATTTCTCCGTCTGGAAATAAGTTTCCCTTCTCGAAGAAATCAAATCAGTAACTTCATTTAAAATAAAATTTAATAGAAAAATGGCAAACCCCCTTTTCCATTAACCTAATAAAATTTACAGAAGACGAGAAAAGAAGATGTCGGCATGTTGAGAGAGCGCTACCGACAGTTCACTATTCCTGCACGCAAGGATTTCGTTAATAACGTACTACGTCTTCGTAGAGAAGAAATTTTAAGGGAATACATCACTTTGAAATAGCAAGAATGAAGGTAATTTTTTATATAGTGTGGTATAGTGCAGCGATAAGTAACAAGTTGAAAATTTTCCTATTTGAATAAGCGCTTGATGTATATTTTATGAATATTTTAAAATACGAAAAACATAAAACAAAAGAATACAATATATTTCATAAATATGTTAATTATTTTTACAATTACAGGAAGATACAATTGTTTTAAATGATAGATAAAATTGTAGTGTTAAAAATGATTTATTATAAATAAATTATATGCCACAAACACATGAAAATCTAATAGACAATCTCTTCATTGTAAATAATTAATTTTTTATTAAAATTTAATAAAATGACAGTATTCTTTATATTCGAACAGCAATTGCACGAGATATTACGTGAATATCAAAAGAGATGGTTTTTTATCATTAAATTATTCAAAATAGCATACTGCTTTAATACTATCTGATGTTCCAAAAATATTGAAATTTGCAGTTAACAAATTTGTATATCTATATAGAGCAGATATTTTAAAATTTCATTGATATCAAATATCACAGCGTCGCATGTTATGTGTTGATATTCTTTCGCCCTTTCGTATAACCAATTCGAACGGGTAAATATAGAATATTCAATTTTCTGCAAAAAGCCAAATAGACATGTATTTTTGTAAATATTAACTTTGTGGGACTTTCTTCCGTCTAATATTTACAAAGTAGTATAAATGAATGAAATCTCAATGATACTGTGTAAAGTTTTGTACAGACTATTTAGGTATATATGAGACAAGCTTAAATTGATATAAAAATTTATTTTATTTATTCCTTTTTTGACTAACAATATTCGAAACATACGGCGATACTTAATAAAGGGTTGAACCAAAATTTTTCTCTGGGTCATATTAAAATTTTTAATTTAATTCACATTGGATATCGTGCGAAAGAATTTGCACAATGTTGCTAATGCTTTAAAATAAAATTGCAACTTCCTCGTCATTTTTCAGAGTATGATATTTTGGCGCGTTTCGTTTTATATCGAAAACACATTCCGATTTAAGCATCAATTTTTATACATACAAATGAATTAACACATTAAAATTATAAAAAATAAAATTATTAGTTAATAATACATTAATTAATAAAACTATTTAGACATCTGCTCTTTACTAAATTGGCAAACTAGCTCTAGTCTGAATTTACTTCCTACATTTATAAAATATAACGATTTGATTTTTAACCACAGATATTATTATACACGATTTTTATACAAGAGAAATAGAACTCAGAATCAAGTGGCACATTTTACACGGAATATGGTATGAATACGAATCTGTGTATCGTTCCAGTAATATCGGATGTGCATCACGTACAAAGTTTTCAACCTAGTTGCGAAAACGTATGATAAGATTTGTTAAAGATAAAATGACTAAAGTGTACTCATTTCACAAATGACCCATATGTCACTTGTTAGACATATGACACTTTCAAATGATCTACTTATGTCATTCCAAGTTGATTGAGAGTTATTTAGCAAAATTGTAGATGACAATCAATAAATATAACGAGACTTTCATAGGATGAATCGATTCATATAAAGAAAATGCATCGATACGATATTTAAAAAATATAATTGCACACTGTGTCACTTTTTACAGTATCAAGAAGAAAGTCTTTTGTCGAGTCATTCGTCGATTTTACTCGTTATTCCATACATGACATAAAATTAATAAACAACTTACATTAATCAAATGTCTCGTATAAATATACTCAAAATAAATATCTATATTCACAAATTTTCTTTTTACTTTAATTTCATGAAATTTAACATAAAATCGAGAATTCTTAATAATCGCACATTCTAGAAGGATAAAGAATGACAAAGTATATCTTGGGGAGAAAAAGACATGAAATTTGTATAAAATTGGAATAAAAGCAATATGCTTCGGTGTGAAATTTTTAGTTGATTAGAAAGTCACCATGCGAATGTAACAAATGTTTGTGCTAATAGCTATAATTAGATCGGAGTTTTAATCGGTTCGCGTAATCGGAATCCTGTGATTTCACCGCGTATAAAACACGCGTATCGCGTGGTGTCGATCGCTAGGGCACGAGTAACACTAATTGCATTATTTTCTGACAAGAAATAAGCGCGTTGATAAGTATCGAGCGATTTCGAGCGATCTGGAAAGGCCGGATCGTATTGACGCGGCCAACCTCCCGCCCGTGATGAGCCGCGATAAATTACGAGCAATCAAGAAATAGGATTCCCCTAATGCGATTTTTTTCGACGCGAGCTATTTGCAAGTGCTCAATCCATGTCTGTCCGACGACGACGAACCGGGCAGAGTCCCGATAATTGCGTTCAGTATTCTCCTATTTTTCATTCTTTGTCTCTCTCTCTCTCTCTCTTTCTTCATCTTGCTGATTACCGCCGTGGCCTTCGCGCGTTTTCCCTGCTCATGTCTGTGCACTCGCGTCAGCGCTAATAGAAGAATGCGATGATCGAACTAACGAGAGGGAAACGAACGTTTCCGCGAGAGGAACGAAGAAAAATAGAGATCTGGCGCGAGAAAATTGCGACAGGTATTACAGCAGCGACGAGGAAGAGAATACGAAGTGACGTATCGGTAAGGATTGAGCGCATTTTTCGAAAGTGACAAATGCACGTGATTACCGTCCCGGTACGGTGAGCATCGATCGCTCGCGAGATCCACGCGATACCCTGTCATAGTCGAAGCGTGCACGGGTGACGGATTGATCGCTATTCGACCTGCCGTCGTAATCGCGCGAATGCATTCCGAGCGCATATCCTAAGACTACTCGACAGCTGACACATCCCAATATCTTATTGTGCTATTTTTCCATACGTATATTGCATACATAATATGCACGTGTGTAATACAAGCAAATATTTCGCTGTCGCTGCAGTCTCGTTTATCGTTGTTATTGTCTCGTTACAATGTTTAATTCTGCAAATACACAAACTGTGCACAACTCTAATGAATGCAGAAAACATACGCACTATATCTAGTGGATTATTTTCTAATCTTTTTATCCAATTTAAAATCGATTTTTCCTTAAGGAAAATTTCTTATTGGCAAATTCTATAACATCATACTCTTTATCTCAAAGATGTATCATATAAACAAGGTAATTTGTTTATCAAAGCATTACTATAATATATGGATATGCTAAGATGCCGAAAGCTTCATTCCAGAGAAATATGAAAAAATATATATTTAAAAAAACTTACATTAAAAATTTAAATTATTTGAATTTAGAGTAAAATATTTGAGTATAATCTTTTTTTTCTTTCTGCATATATTACTCTATTTTTAATAGAAGCGTAAAATATGTCAAAAGCAAAATGTGTCATCAAAATAGAAATATTCATTTCCAAAGTAACAACCAAACACAACTATATTTTTAAAAATTATTATTCGAACGCTTGTTAAATTTGTAGCATTGTACTAGCCGCATAATCTTATGTTATAACCCCCAGCAAAATCTAGCCTTTCCATTCTAGTAAGCTCCGCATTAGTCGCCGTCGGAATGAGTCAACAACCCTGATAACAGCTAAAGAGATCGCGCCAAGTACAAGAATAAAACGACATTTGTTTCTATCCAAATAGCTGTAAAAAATCATATTTTTGTAAAATAAACGTGAATCTCTAAAAAAAGCATTTTAAAAGGTATTATTTTTATTCCTAGCTTTATTTTCTAATGAAAAAGACAGAAAAAATCATTAATAGACAGTGACACGTATACGTTATAAATATATTATACATGTATGTTTACCTGTAGAATATCTGCTAAAATTAACTATCTTTTAATTATTTTCATATTCTAACGTTCACTGAACTCAACGACTTGAATTCATTTATACACGGTGACAAATAGCGACGCTGATATATCAGGATCAAATTAAGGATATATACGATCGCATTAGAATTTCGTAGTCGCGGAAATGAGGTCCCTGTCGTGAAATCCACGAGATATACGATCCGAATATGATAATGGTCACGCTCGCGAAGTGTCGATCGTAGATCCATTTATCACGCCGACATATAGCCGCAGGGATAAAACGTCTTTGCGGATCAAGGTAACTTTTGTACGAAATGCATGCGATAACTTCTACTGACTTCATAATGAAAGGCTCGCCTTAACCTTGGATAGATCATAGTTAAACGGACGCATGTTAAAGGTAAGCAGTCGCAAGGTACACCCAAGTAAAAGACAAGCACAAACTTTGACGTGTACGAAGAGCGAAAAAAAAAAAGAGACGAGGAAGATGTAGATGATATCCATAATCAATATCAAATACCTACTTTAATTTTTGTTAATCTAAGATCGAAGAAAAAAAAAGACGATAACGATGTTTTATATAAATGAAATTTTCTTCAACATATTTTCCATATATCTTTATGCGCGATCACTTCTCAAAGTTCATAAATATACCGCGGTAAAACTTTTCTTGCATGATATTAACTTAGTTACAATAGCACACTTATCGCATTCCTTCATATTGTTTTAATCTTCCACGAGAAAAAAATCGCTCGAGACGGCATTAACTTTTCGCGGCAACTGTATAATGTTTTCTACCGCATATAACCTTGCCTCGCTACAACCACATCTATAAACGAGAAAAAAGAAACGGAGAAAGGAAATGCTAAAAAACCGCTGACATGTTATAATCCAGGGTGTGGAGCGGCGCGATCGATCGTTTTATAAACTGTTAATTCGCGTGTTGCTGTACACGTCATACAGCTTACCTACGTGTGCTGTTTGTCCCGTGTGTCATACGCTACCCCTCGCGGTAAAACCCCTGCGCTGGCCGGAGTGAACAATTTTCCATGACCTTGGAGATCTACCTCGACGATCTCCACGCATCTGTCTTACCACGTTGAATAGATTCCAATCAACGGCTGCGAGAGCTGCCGCATATCCAACGATAAATATATGCGCTTTTTGACAAATATACCCGTTGCCTCGTTTAATTGGCTGCCTATCGGCAATAGACGTAATTCCCCCAAATGCATTTAGGAATTCAACCGTAAATGAACGAGCTAACCAGAGTAATATGTTATGACCACAGCGTTCGAGCGACTATGCAAGCATTTCAAGCGCGGATTTCATGCGTGTATCAATGAAACACAACATCAGTATTACAATGCAATGACCAATGCAGCGCTTAATGTGTTAATCGACCAACAGTACATTATTACAATGCCAAGTTTAGGTATGCAAAATGCTATAATATTAAGATATTTATCTAGCCAATTAAAAGATGAAAAATATAATACAAATGTAGACTCGTGTTTCTTGCGATACAATTGTGAGATAATTTTATTAAATTGCACATTTTATTTGACATTCGTTTCTTATTCGTTATTTATATCTTTATTTATATCTTACTGTTCGAGCGATGTTTATAAGCTTGACTTATTTGGATAGTGAATATATTCCACTTTTAAAGTTCAACAACAGCATTTGCAGATCTAAGTTTGTATATTTTTTCGTATACTTAATATGATCAGTGGAGAATCTAATAACGTCTGTTTAAATATTTTGCAAATAAATAGGTATCTGAAATAAATCATTTTAAAGCATCCCCTATGCCATCTTTTTTAAAAGTAAATAAATCTTATATTTAGTTCAGCAGAAATTAAGATTAAGAACAGATTGAAAACAATAGTTTTCCATAGAAATATTGAAGTTTGTAGAATTGGAGTAGAGAAAATGAAGAAACCCTACTTTATGGTTCCACGAGCGGTTGCTTCTCATAATCATCCTTAAAACCTCTATACTGGTTACATGATACTTGCGCACGAATAATATAACGTGATCCATTTAATACCAAAGTCAGTTGGTTTAAAGCTTAAGACAGCGAAATCCACTGAAATAACATATCTTGTTAAAATGATACGTACAGAATGTCTCAAAATTGCCAACGCTACAGAAACTTTTAAACCAATTTAGAGTTTCAAATCTTCAGTCTAACTTTTTTTCAATTTATTTCATCTTGCGATATGTTTGCTATACAATTAAAAAATATATATCACACATTGTCGAATTTATTATTGGATTAACAAAAAATATTAATTTTAAAGGTAAAGCTGTTAATAAGTCAATATCACTGATTCTACTTACAATATCGCGTATCATCTACTGAGATATACTATGGAACTTACGCGACTCGCGCAATCTCCGACAAAATTTATGTAGGTATATCGATCAGCAACCACACACTTGCCTATACTATCACTGTGATTTGCGAGATTACTTTAGGTCGATGCGGCGTACACAGCTGTAATTAGGATGAATATTTCTATTTGCAGCGAGATGACAATCGATTATTAAATGTTTCTATGGTATATATACTACTGTACATTTTACAAAGCACAAGCGAAAGCATACAGATACGAATAATGTACAATACGAAATGATTCAGAGCATATTCGACAAAGCTTGAGTGTTATTTTGGTCATTTATTTTTTATCATTTGTTAAAATATCATATAAAGCAATTGTATCTCAATAAAAATCCATGTTAAATATTTATTATCATTTATTCAACTAAAACCAAGTTTAATAATGTTAAATAAAACTCCCATTAATTCGATTAAATCGCTATAAATTTTTATATTCCTTTTTTATCACGTACGGAAAGTACGTGGATTAAAGTTTCATAAAAAATTGGATTACAATGCATTAACGTGATATGACATTTTATTAATAGCGTGATTCGCTTTTTCGAGGAAAGAGTATTAGCGATAATGAGTGATATAAAATGAACTTCAATATGCAAAATACATTATTCACATTCAATTTGAAAGAGAATCAAATTAAATTTCTTGAAATCGTCTGATATTTCCTTTTCATATTCTTGCATTATAGGATAGAACAAATTCTGGGAAAAAAAACTCAATAGAAGCGCAACCTAAAAAGAAATGTCGCCACCACAACGAAAAACATTCTTTTAACTTTTAACTTCAGAGGCGAAACTCGTAGAATCTATAAACTCTCTCCCCCTCCTGCCCGGGAAAAGCCACTCATCTGCGGCGCCAGGGTGACTCGGTCCGCTTGAAGTGGCCGAGGGAACGAAACCGTTAGTGGACACGTTGCGGCGAGAAGGTTGGCCTGAATTATGAAAATAATATATGCGGGCCGAGTCAGGTGGAAATTAAAATGCCACAGTCGCCAGATTAAGAGTAACACATAGCGTGGGAGCCGAGAGAGCGCATAAGAGAAAGAAATAAGAGAGGGTCGGAGAAAGAGGGATCCGTCTCCCCCCTTAAGCTCAGCACAGACGAGGTATGAGCTAGAAGTGGCGTTGGGATCGAATGTGTTTCAACTGACCTGAACGTTATTTTATATATGTCCACTGTGAGGCACATATGTATATGTATACAAAGATTCGTTTTCTTTTTTAAATGACTATTTATTTCTTCTACTTATATTATTACAAATCTAAGTACTCTCAATATAGAAACTACAATGCAAAAATAAATAAAGTCCGTAATTCGTAACATTCGTATATAAAAAAATAAATTTTACGATTTAGATTAATTTCTGCACTTTTTATATAATTATATTTATTAATTTAAAGAGTTGCATCGACTGTGAGAATTATATGTCAAATCCTACGTCGTTAAATTTTACCGGAAAAATATGTAGACCTTATTCAGGTGTAAAAAGTTGAAAAGTTTTGAAATATGCGCTCAATTATGATTCGTTTATATCTTTTATTCGTCTCTGATTTTTTTATTTTAAATTTGAAAAATTGTCCCATTTTCAAATACCTTATTTCTGGAAGTATCGTCATTAAATGTTATTTGCAAAACATTTACAACTATCAATTACTGCAGCTCTACATGCCCTGAAGCATCATCATCCGTAATTAATTCAGGAGCTATAGTTTTAATTGGATTTGAAAATGATGAGATATTTACATTAACGTCGAGTCGTGAGCAAACACCAATTACCGTAATAGCGTAGGTACACGTGTAAGGTGCACACGAAAATATGCGAAAAGTTTTCTCGAAGAATTCGCGCGCGATCGCACGCGAAAACGCGTCTCCCAGCGAACTTGTTCGAACGTAAACCGATCCAGATTCGGAGCAGTCCCCTCGCTAGTCCGCGTAGATAGGCGCACGTCGGAGTTGGCTGCCCAGGGCGTCGTAAGGAAACGGCCACAAATAAGAGACGGCGGATAAGGACAGACAAGCGAGCGGCGCAGGCCGACGGAGAGAGAGAGAGAGTGGATCTCGCACGCGAACTCGCGTGATCCACATTGACGCCACGCTCTCGCTCTCACACATACAACGCACTCCCACAGTGACGCGCGCGCAGAGAGAAATCCCCCTCACGTGTAATATAGTAATAACGCGTGGCGAAGCTTTATCGCGCGCGCCCCCCATGCCGGCTCCTCTATTTATTATTCACCGTATGTCCACGCACACGCGCGCGAGCGTAGCTCCCCGTCTACTTGGCCGCTCGCGCGCGCAATGGTAATGTGGGCGAGAGTCTCGTCCTGCCTACCTCTCCTGGGATAGAAGGTCGGCCATGAAGGAGCGACCCGAGGCAATGGCCCTACGGAGCGATCTTCCGACGATTCTCGCGGTAGCTTCTCCTAGACCGATCGCGCGGCGCGGCGCGGCGCGGCGCGGCGGCGCCTTGGCCTAGTACTCGGCGCCGGATGAAATCCAAAAGTTTCGATCGTTTTAAATGGATTTAAAAGTTACGCGCGCGCGCTCACGCTCTTTTATTTGTTAAAGGCAAGTTTAATGTTTCGGATCGCGAGAGCGCTAACGCTCCACTAATGCGCTCGCGCGCTCGCAAATCTCGCGGACACGCTCCCCCTCGACGGAACTTGGCGCGTCGATTCGCCTCGAGAGTTTGGATACTTTCTCCGAGCTGTAGATTCTTACATAAGTATTACACAGTGTCACTTACACGACAGTATTTCCGTTAGGCGGAGTATACCTACGCCCAAGATACTGATGGACTCGAGACACGTCAAATCGCGCTTTGAATGTACGATGAGATTTTCCTCTCTCGAAAAGGTTCTGGAAAGTCTTGTGCGTTTAGAAAATATATTCTCCTCTTACGCAGCACTTCACCTTCCTATTTCAATCCTTTTTCATTTTACGTACAATAACAATTTTATTCTTATCATTTTTCATATAATTATAATTTCATCTTAACTGTCACGAACTTAAATATTTGAACAAAAGTGCTTCCAGACATTTAGAACTTTCCAAATTTTTCAAGACTTTCCAGAGAAGCATTTTTGATGTCTCACTTCACGAGTCTTTATATAATTGAATAAATTTTCAATGAACCGATCGTCTGCAACACCCAGCGAGAGTCTCGATATTCCAAGAGCCTTCGAATCAAATTACACCTAAATTTAACTTCAAAATCCATTTATACAGTTCGCGCCCTCGATATGTACATGTGCGCGTTCTTCAAGTGAACGAGATGAACAACAATTGTGGCTGTTATCACGCACAAAAGCATAATCGCACTTTCCTTGATATGATTACGGCGGAAAATAAACCATTTGCGCATCGATTTGCTGGAAAGGGCATGAAAATAACTCTCGCGACTGTCTGTGACATCAGAATGTGTGGACACTCACCGAAATTGTGCAGATTCCAGAATCGATGCAGCTTCGGTTACGAAACGACGTCGCGACAACCCGCGATAATTGATACGTCCCGTCGCTATAATCGGCACTCCCGGATAAAAATTCGCGCTTGTTAGCACTCTTAATGGGTGAACGTCGCGATTAATTGCGGCCCGATCGCGCCAAATTGCGCTCCGCGTTCCAAACTGAAATTATCCGTGTTTCCACTAAAACAGTCATAGCGGCCGGAATAACGTCAGAGCGTCTCGATATCGATATTTCGAGGTCTCGATATTTCAAAATACAAACTAATTCGCCATTTGAATGTTTTTCTTGCATACTTTTTAATGCGATGATGATTAATGATATTTTATTCGATATTAATGCTCATTATTATTCATAAAAATTTAAATATATATGTACATAGTGTAATCTCATTTATATGTATATAACGTAACGGTCAAACATATTCAAATATTTTATTAGATTTGCCAAACTGACTTTGGAAATTGACCAACAATTCCCCGCTCTTCACGGGCTTCTTGATCGCTTTTGCAGTTGCGAATTTGACTATTGCTCTCAAGGAGTTGATCAGCGCAAGTTAACGAGAACTACCTACCGCAAGTTGCGGGTGCTAACGGCAGGCAAAATCCGCCTGGACTCGAGAAGTTGATCGGCTACGAGACATGTCCTTCGCCACTGCTTGACCAATGGCAGAATCCATCTACTCTCTTCCGGAGTATGATCGGTAGCACGATCCATATTCCGCCTCCTCTGGGGTCAACCAGAGGCAAAATCTATGCTTCACCAGTCTCTGGAGGCTGACCGATAACGACCTCCGATATTCTCAAGATCGATATCGCGATTCTCGCCTGTGATCTGCGCCTGACATCATTGATCAGCGCCAAGTCCACCGAGCCTCGACTTGGAGCGCCGATCGACCGGCGAGGAAACCTAGTACGAGTACGAGAAGAGCCCTATCCGCTTCTGAATGAATTCAGCTCGAAATATGATTTGACGTGTAAAAGGAATCGAACCGATAATCTTCGCCGGCAGTTTGCTGCGCATTAAATAAATACCTACTTCCCTTTAATATTGCGCCAAACAGAACGAGGCGTTTTGAGAATACTTTACCGACAATCTTTCCATTAGCTATTATCGATTTCTATAATATTCTAGTCCATTTTTATGAAAACAATAGAGTGCTATAAGCTGTTATAAGAGAGAAATAGCCTATAATATATTTTATAACATTTATCACTTGTTACTCAATGCTTTTTTAACAAAAGTTTTTAATTTTATAATTAACGAAATGTAATATTTTATAAAACGTAATTATAACATTAAAAT